>JAOYNC020075368.1:0-61088 GCA_025802115.2 Bertia moriformis
GCTTCATGACGCCTGGAAAGCAGCAGCAGGACCCCAAGGGCCAGAGCCTGGCGGCGGCGGCGGCGGAGGGAGGGGCGTCGCAGGCGGGGCTACCGCCAGAGCCTGCGAGTGAGGCGCCCGCGCATGCATACGGAGTCGAGGCACTGGTGAACAGCGTCTTTGCCGGGTATAGCCAAGAGGGGAGCCCCACCTGGGGGACGCTGGTGGGGGGGCAGGTGCAGGGGCTCGGCATGTTTATGCGGGCAGGCAGCCGCGGCTGACGGTGCGGAGGGTATCGGTTGGGGGCTGGGAGGGGGTTAGGAGTTGAGAGCTGGGAGTGGAAGGGTAAACGTTGTCCCGGAGCGGCACCTGTACAATAACGAGTTCGATGTCGCCCGCCAGGTCACCAACCACCCGAGCCGCGACTCGATTCGGATGTGGGATGGCTCCTGATATCCCTCGGAACAAGGGCCCCTCTCAAGGCCAGCTAGTATCTGCAGTGGCATCGCTTCAGGCCATGTCCCCATGACAAGCCTGGCGCGGTGGTCGACAAAGCTGAATCCACATTGCCGTAGCCATTCATTCAAGCTCTTTCCTGTTTCAGTGCCGAGTTCGAGCTGGCGGCCCGAGCTGAGTCCGAGTGCTAGATAGACGGCAGCTTCTCAAGACGGCTGTCCGCCGGATAGATGACCGCGATGAGCGCCCAGCTTCATCCGCCGCAGGCCACTTGGCGCACATTCCAGCTGAGGTTGCGGGATCATCAACCACTCCGACTGCTCTCCCGCTACGGGAGGCGGGGGGGTGGGTCGAGTGCGGGCCGTGTACTTTAGACGGCTATAACGGTCATACCATACCGACCGCATTTCTGAACAGTCTGGTCTGTGTCGTAGATATACAGCTCCAGGCCGGCCGATATCCAGATTCTGGAGTAATCCGGTGATAGATAAACACACATACAAACACCATACCGACCGCTTCCTGCTACTGGAAGCAGGGGGGTACGGGCCGAGTACAGAACAAGGCTGCGGGAAGCTGTAGGCTTATCAGCCATCCCGGCTGTTCCTGCTGCTGGAAGGGAAGAGAGGAGACGGAGTGCGAGCCAACGTGCACGGCGGCGAGAGCCGTGCTTCCGGCCCCGGCAGGTCGGCGGGCAGGTCGGCGACTCGGGTAGTATCATCCCAACTCCTGCATTCTATGACATCCCGACACTTGGGCATCCCGATTCTAACACCATCTCGACGCTCCAGTCCCCGTTCTCTACTATCCCGACTCTCTGCAGTGCCCATTCTCTGCCATCCCGACTCTACATCGCCCATTCTCTGCCATCCCGACTCTCTACTATCCCGACTATCCACCATGCCGACTCTGTGGCCCCCAACTCCCTGCTCCCCGACGAGCAAATCGGCCAGGTCACGTGCCGTGTGTCGCGCTCTGCCTCGGCTCAGCGGCATTCCGCGTGAGCGGCAGCAGCGGAATTCGGAGGGGCATCTGGAGGGGCACAAGACGTCACAAGGACAGCCGGCTAACGTTTCGCGGCCCCCCGCCCCCGCCCCTAGTCTCCATCTTCATGTCAGTTGTTGATCCTGAAAACGCCCCCCCGGGCTCTCGGCTATTTCCTGATCTGGGTCGGTGTACCGCTGCTATCAATACTATCGATATTAAATTTACGCCGTCATCCACCTGCTTGCCGCTGCATGTGTTGGCTTACAACCCCTATCTGTGTGCCCTGCCCATTTCACGCCGTCGTTTGGCCGTCCTCCCCGTTCTACCTGTACCGAGCGAGTGTCGCATGTTAAGACAGCATGCCCAGCCCACGAGGGGCTTCACGATAGCGCCGCCAGCACCGGTCCATCGGGAGTGGGAACGAGTGGCCTGCTGATAAAGCCCTCGCGACGGGTCACGAGTCCAACAGGCGGCCTTGTCCACATCGGCAGTCTACCTGGTCAGCCGGGGTCACGCCGAGGTAAAGCGCGGCCAGTGGGCCAGTTATCGTCCAGGCGTCGCGGCACGGAATTCGGGAGTTGCGCATGCTAGCTAGATTGGACCTCGGCGGGCTACCATAAGTGCGTACTGTCCCCCTCCTGTCCCCCTGCCATCCTGCCATCCTACCCTGATCTCTCCATCCTCTCTTCCGGCCACACCCGTCACCTTCTCACCTTCTCAAGAGAGCCTGCCTGCCTGCCTGCTAACAGAATGCCAACCCAAGTCCGGATCTTTACGCCCCCAGACGTCCTTGCAGAGAAGCTCCCGTGATCATCTCTCTTCTTTCCGGCCTTCCCGTCCGCCCCGCCGCCCCGGTACTGTGAGCAGCCGCCGAGACCGGATAATCACCACTGCCAACAACCACCACCGTCCCTGCCGTCCCCGCACCAATGTCTATCTACCGAGACGACCCCGCCCCCGGCGGCATCACTTTCGCCGCGCAGGGCTCGCTGCCCAAGCTCCCGATCCCGGACCTGAAGGACACCTGCATGAGATATCTCGCCGTCCTGCGCCCGCTCCAGACGGCCAAGGAGCACGCCAAGACGCAGCGCGCCGTGGAGGAATTCCTAGCCCATGATGGGCCACCGCTGCATCAGAAGCTCAAACAGTATGCATCCGACAAGACGAGCTATATAGAGCAGTTTTGTGAGCCATCCGACCACCGCCGTGGCCCGCCCGGCCGGCTGCTCTGAACCAGGCTAACCCGGCCGGCCGGCCGGCTTAGGGTACGATTCGTACCTCAACTTTGACAACCCAGTCGTCCTCAACCTGAACCCCTTCTTCCTGCTCGAGGACGACCCGACCCCGGCGAGGAACAACCAGGTGACCCGGGCGGCCTCGCTCGTCGTCTCGGCGCTCGAGTTCGTCCGCGCCGTCCGCAAGGAGGAGCTCCCCCCGGACACGATCAGGGGCAAGCCCCTATGCATGTACCAGTACTCGCGCCTCTTCGGCACGGCCCGGGTCCCGACCGAGTCCGGCTGCCACGTGGAGCAGGACCCGTCGTCGAGACACATGGTCGTGCTCGCGCACGGCCAGTTCTACTGGTTCGACGTCCTGGACACCAACTCGGACCTGATCATGACCGAGAAGGACATCTCCGTCAACCTGCAGACTATCATCAACGACGCGGCCCAGACGCCGATCCAGGAGGCCGCCAGGGCCGCCGTCGGCGTCCTGAGCACCGAGAGCCGCAAGGTCTGGTCCGGCCTGCGGGACGTGCTGACGGCCGAGCCGGGATCCAACAACGCCGACTGCCTGGAGATCGTCGACTCGGCCCTCTTCGTCCTCTGCCTGGACTACACCTCCCCGGCCGACGTCGAGGCCGTGTCCCAGAACATGCTGTGCGGCACGAGCGAGGTCGAGAAGGGGGTCCAGACCGGCACGTGCACGAACCGGTGGTACGACAAGCTGCAGATCATCGTGTGCCGGAACGGGAGTGCCGGCATCAACTTTGAGCACACCGGCGTGGACGGCCACACGGTTCTCCGCTTCGCCAGCGACGTCTACACCGACACGATCCTGCGGTTCGCCAGGACCATCAACGGCAAGGCGCCCACCCTGTGGGCGTCCACGAGCCCGGACCCCTCGCGCCGGGACCCGAGCACATTTGGCGACGTAAATCCGACCCCGCGGAAGCTCGAGTGGGACCTGGGCCCGGAGCTGCGGGTCGCGGTGCGGTTCGCCGAGATCCGGCTGGCCGACCTGATCGGGCAGAACGAGTTCCGGTGTCTCGAGTTCTCGCCGTACGGAAAGCTGTTCATCACGTCCATGGGCTTCTCGCCCGACGCGTTCGTGCAGATGGCCTTCCAGGCGGCCTACTACGGCCTGTACGGGCGGGCAGAGTGCTCGTACGAGCCGGCCTTGACAAAGTTCTATCTGCACGGCCGGACCGAGGCGATCCGGCCCGTGACTGCGGACTCGGTCAGGTTCGTGCAGACGTTCTGGGGAGAGAACGGGGCGGAGAAGAAGGTGGAGGCGCTGAGGGAGGCCTGCCAGCGGCACGTCGACACCACGAGGGAGTGCGCCAAGGGGGAGGGCTGCGACAGACACCTCTACGCTCTCCTGTCGGTGTGGCAGAAGCACACGGAGAAAGAGGAGAAGGAGAAGGAGAAGGTGCAGGAGAAGGAGCAGGGGCAGGAGCAGGAGCAGGTCCCGGTCCGGCCGCTGCCATCCCCCACGCCAGCCAGCCAGCCAGAGGGCACGGAGCCGATCCGGTGTCACGACCGCTCGCACTCGCACCGCTCGCACGCGGTCGCGTCGCTTCCGGCCATCTTCGCCGACCCCGGCTGGAACCGGCTCAACACCGTCATCCTCTCCACGTCGAACTGCGGCAATCCGTCGCTGCGACACTTTGGGTTCGGCCCCACTTCCGGGGCCGGGTTTGGGATCGGGTACATCATCAAAGACGGCAGCCTATCGATATGTGTCTCCAGCCGGCACCGGCAGACGAAGCGGTTCGTGGATGCGCTCGAGAGCTACCTGCTGGAGATCAGGCGGATGCTGCGCCTGACGGCCAAGAAGCCGACCGGCGCGGCGGCGGCGGCGGCACGCGAAAGCGCCCCCGCCGGCGGGATCACGAGGGCGAGGGAGGTCGACGAGGGTGGCGAGGAGAAACGACCCAGGCCCAGGCCGAGACTCAGACCGAGAGGGAGGCTCCTCACCGGTATCTCGGCCGCGGCCGAGGGAGGACAGCCGAGACCGGCGGCGGGGACTACAGAAATGGAGGAGGAGGAGGAGGAGCTGGGCGGATGTAAGCAATTTTCCATCCCCATCATCATGATCATCATCCCCAAACAAGCACCAGCAGCTTGTCTGCTCAAATGGACTGATTTTTTCCCCCGTGCCAGACGGCTTCTTCGACGCAGGAATGCTGCTGCAGGCTCTGAAGGCGAGAGACGACGACGATGACGACGAGGACGACGAGAACGACGAGGTAGCAAAGCCCTCGGCAGCGCAGGCTCGCCGACGTGAGGTTGGCAAGAAGCTGCGCTTGATTGATTACTGAGAGGGGAAGCAGGATGAGTTAGTAGTAGTCTCAATGGTTATCATGATCAAGAGATAGATATTGATCCCAAGTGCCGTTTCAACTACTCGCGCTGCAAGCACTGTAGCAGCGGGGCGGTGGCGGCGCGATTGGCCGGCCCAGCGACTAGTCCACTTCCTACCTCCCGCTTGCCCTTTCCTGCCACCCACGCCGCCTTCCGTTTTCCGCACAGCAGCTGCAGCGGCGAAGCGAGTCGACGCCGACTCAAGTCAGTGCGATGACAGATATCACCCAGGTTCTACCGTCCTTCCCGACCGAACCGTTTGCCAACCTTCTCTCCAACCTGCAGCAGCGTGGAGTGACGACCACGGACCTCCTCTCCGTCAGACCGGAAGTCATCGCGAAGCGCGCGCAAGTTCCCATTATCCCGACCAAGAAACTATGCGCGACAATCCTGGCGACGCTGCACCGAGATATCAAGCCCACCCCGCTGCCCTCTCGTCTATCTGCAGCAGCAACGGAGGCAGACGGGGGGGGACCAGGGGGGGCTGGGGGGGCTCCTGAAACGACAGCGCCGGAGCCGGCGCCGCCGCCACCACCACCACCACCACCACCGCCACCGCCCGGGCCGGACCCCCGCTTCATCTCGACCCTAGATCCCGCCCTTGACCGCGCCCTCGGCGGCGGCTTTCCGGTCGGGTACGTCAGCGAGATCGCGGGCGAATCCGGCACGGGCAAGACCCAGCTCCTTCTCACCCTCCTCCTCGCCGTACAGCTGCCTCCGCCACACGGGCTCTCCAGGTCGGCGATATACATCTCAACCGAGGCCCCCCTCTCCACGCAACGACTCACTCAGCTGCTCGAAAAACACCCCGTCATCGTTGCCCACTGCGAAGCGGCAAATACCACTGCCATCCTGCCCGGTGATGATGCCGACGCCGACGACGATGGCGGCCACGGTCATGGGCCGAGGATAAGAGTGCCCTCGCTGGATCATATCGCCAGTGTCGAAGCACCGGACTCGGGAAAGCAGGAGTTTATCCTCAACTTCCGGGTCCCGGACGAGATCGAGCGGCGCAACGCTGGCCTGCTCATCATCGATTCCGTCGCGGCCAACTATAGAGCCGAGTTCGAGATGAAGCAAGGGCCGGGCGGGCTAGTCACCCGGGCAAGTGAGCTAGTTAAGCTAGGCGCGTCCCTACGGGCTCTTTGCAGAAAGTATAATCTTGCCGTCGTGATCGCCAACCAAGTTTCGGCGCAGATCTCATCTCTCGCGGCGCCCCCCCCCGCCGGCCCCATTGCACACCGCCTTCTCCCGGCCAACCAGCCCGGGCTCGGACCCGACACGGCCGCGCAGGAGAGTCCCGTCGCGTCTCAACCTCGGTCTCGGTCCCGGTCCCGGTCCCGGCATCGGGCGGATGGCGGCGCCGGCGCCACCGCCGGGGCGGGCTCGGATCCGGATCGAACCCCATCCTCCTCGCCCCCGCAGCCCTACCACCCTGAGGAGGAGCCTGTCGCCCCTCTGGTCCTGCTGTTGGATCACCAGCTGCGGTGGATCACCGGCTGGGGCGACGATCCGGTGGAAGCCGGCCCAGGCGAGGAATGCCACTTCAAGGCGCCCAGTCTGGGTCTGGTGTGGGCCACCCAGGTTGCCTGTCGGGTAGTGCTGGTCAAGCTCGAGTCATACAGAGCCTGTCAGAGGAGAAAGATTGACGATCACGATGGTGGGCGGGATTTGGACGAGGCAGGCGACGCAGGCGACGCAGGCAAGCCAGGCGAGCCAGGCGAGGGAAAGGAGGGCAGTGGCGGCGACGCCAGAAGCTTGTGGAGACGGTGGCTGAAGGTGATCTACGGCCCACACGTGGCCTCGACGGGGCCTGGACTGGATGGATCGGTGGAGTTTGTAATCCGGGCGACTGGACTGAAGAGCATAACTGCGGAAGAGAACGCGACACGGCGGTATGGTCACTATTGATGCTGGCACGATAGTGCTCATGGCGCAGAGTCACGGCATAATTACGGGATGATTCAGCAATGAATGCCGCCAAGATCTGCCATCCCGCTGGAGGTCTTGCTAGGAGGTCCTGCTGGAGGTCTTGCTGGAGGTCATGCTGTCGAAGGCGAGCTCCAGCTATTTTTGCCGAGTAACAAGCTGAATATCATCCTATTCTGGCGGCCGCAGAGGAGGGTTATCCGCCTATGCACCACCGCAAGCCCTGCCGGCTCCGGCCCTGACATCGACTGGCGGCCCGCGGCCCCCACCATAGCCCCACTCTGACTTTATAAATTCCATCCGGCCAAAAAAAAGTACCACTGCTACGACCCGACACCAAGCGATCACTACCGAACAGCGAGAGACCAGCAGAGCAGCAAAGCAGCAAATGCCCGGCCGCAGGTGACATTCGGTATGGCCGTCCTCGACGACGGCTTTGAGGCCCTCCTTGAGCCATTCTACGGCGGCAAGAAGCTGACCGATCCGATCTCGACCACCGAAGACAAGTTCCAGCTCTTGCCGGCCTTCCTCAAAGTCAAAGGTGCTTCAGCTCACACCCCGCGCCATCTGGATGGATGTCGCGCATCGCGCATCGACCCCGGCCTAACCCACCACCATAGGGCTTGTCAAACAGCACATCGACTCGTACAACTTCCTGGTCGAGCACGACATCAAAGAGATCGTCCGAACCAACCGCATCATCCGAAGCGATGTCAATGACAGCTTCTGGCTCGAGTGAGTCTACCCCCCGGGCCTCCTCCCGGGCCTCCCCCAGGGCCTTCTCCCGGGCCTCCTCCCGGACCGGGCCCGCTCGCGTGCCAAACACCTGCCGAGCGAGCCTACCTCCCGGACGGGGCCGGTCCCGCCCCCGTGTCGAGCCCTCGCTCACCACGCGCACAGGTTCACCGACATACGGGTCGGCCGGCCCTCCCGCGTCGACTACAATGACGGCCAGGCGCGGACCGATATCACCCCGATGGAGTGCCGGCTGCGGGACATGACCTACGCCGCCCCCATGTACGTCGACATTGTGTACATCCGCGAGAAGACCAGGGTGGTGCGCAAGAACGTGCCGCTGGGCCGCATGCCCATCATGCTGCGGAGCTCCAAGTGCTGGCTGAGCGGGGCCACCAACGGCCAGATGGAGGCGATGAACGAGTGCCCGCTCGACCCGGGCGGCTACTTCATCGTGCACGGCACCGAGAAGGTCATCCTGATCCAGGAGCAGCTGAGCAAGAACCGCGTCATCGTGGAGGCGGACGAGAAAAACAAGATCATCACGGCCAGCGTGACAAGCTCGACGCACGAGCGCAAGTCCAAGACGTACGTGGTCCTGAAGAAGGACCGGATCGTCCTGACCCACAACAGCCTGCACGAGGGCATCCCGATCGTCATCGTCCTCAAGGGGCTCGGCGGCCTGTCCGACTACGAGATCATCCAGCTGGTGGCCGGATCCGACGGCCGGTACCAGGACGACTTCCTCATCAACTTCGACGAGGCCACCAAGAACGGCGTCTTCACCCAGCACCAGGCGCTCGAGTACGTCGGGGCCCGGGTCAAGATGGGCAACCGCCGGCCCATATTCGGGCCGCAGCCGCGGCGGAACAACGTGGAGGAGGGCCTGGACGCGCTGTCGAACCTGATCGTCGCCCACGTCCCCATCGACGGGCTCGACTGCTACCCCAAGGCCATCTACATCGCCCTCATGACGCGCCGCGTCCTGATCGCGGCCCAGAACCCGAAGCTGGTCGACGACCGCGACTTTGTCGGCAACAAGCGGCTGGAGCTGGCCGGCCAGATGCTGGCCCTGCTGTTCGAGGACCTGTTCAAGAAGTTCACCGGAGACGTGAAGCAGAGCGTGGACAAGTATCTCAAGAAGCAGAACCGGGCCGCGCCCCTGGATGCGGTCAGCCACATTAGCAACCACGCGAACGGGATCGGGCACGGCCTGAACCGGGCCATCCAGACCGGCAACTGGAACGTGAAGCGGTTCAACATGAACCGGGCCGGCGTCACGCACGTGCTCAGCCGGCTCAGCTACATCAGCGCGCTCGGCATGATGACCCGGATCAGCAGCCAGTTCGAGAAGTCGCGCAAGGTGAGCGGGCCCCGGGCGCTGCAGCCGTCGCAGTGGGGGATGCTGTGCCCGTCGGACACGCCCGAGGGCGAGGCCTGCGGGCTGGTCAAAAACCTCGCCCTCATGACCCACATCACGACCAGCGTCGAGGAGGAGCCGGTCAAGCGGTGGATCTTCACCCTGGACTCGGCCGTCGAGCCGGTCCGCAACTTCTCCGGGTTCGAGATCCATCGGGACGGCTCGTACGTGATCCACGTCAACGGCACCCCGTTCGCGCTCACCCGGTTCCCGAAGCGGTTCACGCACCGGTTCCGGACGGTGCGGCGCCGCGGCTGGATCTCGCCGTTTGTCAGCGTCCACATCAACCGCCACTTCGCGGCGGTCCACATCGCCACCGACGAGGGGCGCATCTGCCGGCCCTACATCATCGTCAAGGGCGGCGCGGCCAAGATCCGGCCCGGCCACCTCCGGCTGCTGCAGCTGGGCAAGGCCACGTTCGACGACTTTCTGATCAACGGCATCGTCGAGTATCTCGACGTGAACGAGGAGAACGACGGGCTGGTGGCGCTGTACGAGAAGGACGTGACCAAGGCGACGACCCACCTCGAGATCGAGCCGTTCACCATCCTCGGCGCGGTTGCCGGCCTGATCCCGTTCCCGCACCACAACCAGTCGCCCCGGAACACGTACCAGTGCGCGATGGGCAAGCAGGCGGTCGGCGCGATCGCGTACAACCAGTTCAACCGGATCGACACCCTGCTCTACACCCTGGTCTACCCTCAGCGGCCGATGGTGATCAGCAAGACGATCGAGCTGGTCCACTACGACAAGCTGCCGGCCGGCCAGAACGCGACCGTGGTGGTGATGTCGTACTCGGGATACGACATTGAGGACGCGTTGGTCCTGAACAAGGCGTCGTGCGACCGCGGGTACGGACGGTGCCAGGTGTTCAAGAAGTACACGTCCGACATCCTCAAGTACGGCGGCACTCGGCGGGACCGGCTCATCGGGCCAGACCTGGCCGAGGTCGGCGAGGCGGCGGCGCCGGGTACAGCCGGGAAGCGTCGGCTGGCGATCCCGAAGCACGCGTGCCTCGAGAGCGACGGCCTGGCCGGGGTCGGCCACCAGGTGCGGCAGGGCGAGGTGATGATCCGTAAGGAGGTGCCGCTGGACCAGTCCAGCTCGGCGGCCGGCATGGGGGGCATAAGCGTGGGGGGGATGAGCATGAGCGGAGCTCGCCACGCGGCCGATGCGTACCGCGAGGCCTCGATCTCGTACCGCACCCCGGACCCGGCCTACATCGACAAGGTGATGCTGTCCTTCAACGAGAAGGACAGCATGATCGTCAAGGTGCAGACCCGGCAGACGCGCCGGCCCGAGCTCGGGGACAAGTTCTCGTCCCGGCACGGCCAGAAGGGCGTGGTCGGCATCATCGTCGAGCAGGAGGATATGCCGTTCTCGGACACGGGCCTGGTCCCGGATATGATCATGAACCCGCACGGATTCCCGTCCCGGATGACGGTGGGCAAGCTGATGGAGTGCCTGACCGGCAAGGCGGCCGTGCTGGACGGGCGGCGCGACTACGGGTACGGGGACGCGTTCCGGTCCCACCCGGTGGCGGAGATGGGCGCGGTCCTGGTCCGGCACGGGTTCTCGTGGGAGGGCAAGGACTACCTGACGTCCGGCATCACGGGCGAGCCGCTCGAGGCGTACATCTTCAACGGGCCGGTGTACTACCAGCGGCTCAAGCACATGGTCCAGGACAAGATGCACTCGCGGGCCCGGGGCCCGCGCGCCATCCTGACGCGGCAGCCGACCGAGGGCCGGTCCCGGGACGGCGGCCTGCGGCTGGGCGAGATGGAGCGTGACTGCCTGATCGCGTACGGGGCGTCGCAGCTGCTGCTGGAGCGGCTGATGATCAGCTCGGACGGGGTCCAGATCGACGTGTGCCAGCGGTGCGGCCTGTTCGGGTTCAAGGGGTACTGCCACACATGCAAGAGCACGCGGGAGGTGAACCGGATGACAATGCCGTACGCGGCCAAGCTGCTGGTCCAGGAGCTGATCAGCATGAACGTGGGGGTGAGGCTGCAGATGGACGACGAGTTTCCACATCCGACCCGGGCTGGACCGAGATAGTTTAAGAAGTGAAGTGGATGGGCGCCGGGCCGGATCAGAAGCTGGATCTGAGAGGGGGCTGGCTAGGTAGGTATAGAAAAGTGTCTGGATATCAGCAGGCTCGCTATTTCTTACGGCTTTTCCGTTCTGTTATCCGTCTTGGCCAATAAAATGAGAAAAAAGCACCCGCCCGTGGTGGTTTCACCCGTGTCTGTCTGCCGAGATAGACACGGTAGGGTGAAACAACGTGAAGGTCGGCTCTGAAGTGGGATCCGAGCCGGCCGCGCCGCCCCTCTGCCCTCCCAGGCCGGTCCGACGGGTATATGCGATCCCGTAGCGGCCGAGCTGTGGAACGAACCAGAAGCCGAGTCCGGACCGGTTGAGGCTTAGGCCAGCCCCACACCCATCACAATCACCACTACCGCCATCACCACCACCACCACCACCCGGCCGATCTCCAGATGCTGGACGATTAACAGGGTTAAATACGCCACCCACCCGGCCGATATCTAGATTCTGGACGAATCCAGCATTTAATACACACGCCGCCGCCGCCGCCACAAAGGCACAGACCACGCTGTCTTCACGTGTCTCGGGGATTGGGCACAGACCACGTTACTTGTGATGGCTCGGTGATGCCCCCCTCCCCCGCAAAAAGTCGGTGTGGTGGGTGGTGTCGTGTGGTGGGTGGTGTGCGGTGCGGGTGGGCGCGTGCGCGCCGAGATCTAACCGAGCCATCAATCTATCTATTTAGTCATGTATCGTCGGCCCATCCTTCGCTCGGTCTTCTGTACCCAACCTCTTGGGACCAGTCCTGCCTTCCCCCGGGATGGGGGGACAGCGGCAACCAGCAGCTGGCTGTGGATGTGTGTGTCACGACAGCCATCCGGCAACGCTACTGGGGTCATGTCACCACACCACTGCGGGAGAGGGCGAGGACACGGCCCAAAAGACACGGCGGGGGAAGAGGAGGCGGGGTGGGGGGGGGCCGGCTGCACCCGCTACTGATCCGGGAAGAGCCCTGCATCTGGGGGCGGCGATGCAGCGGCGGAAATTGCGCGCAGGGGCTGCTGGTGCTGGTCATGGTCGTCTGGAGAAGGATGCCGTGATCTCACCTGCCAAGATTGGGTCGCTCTTACTCGCGAAACCAACCCCAACAGTCATTGGGCAGGTACAAGCAAGCACCGGCAGGTAGATATATGCAGACGCACATCCAAAGGTAGAAGCGCCCCAAGACGGTAGACGCGCCTGAGGAAGGTAGACGCGCCTGAGGAAGGTAGACGCGCCTGAGGAAGGTAGACGCGCCTGAGGAAGGTAGATGCGCCTCAAGAAGGTAGAAGCCTCCCCAGAAGGTGGGCGCACCGCACCCCAAGAGGGCGGACCGACCTCAGCAAGGTAATAACGCGGCCAGAAGGCAGACGGACTTGGAGAAGATAGACGGACTTGAATACGGTGGACGCACCTGAAGAAAGTAGATGCAGAAGCAGGTCCTAATTGGACGGTCATGTCAGAGCTTCAACAGACTGGCAAGATCTGCTGCTGTGCTGCTGTGTAGCTGTGATGCGCCGCACTGCTGCGCTGTCTCCCTCTCCAGGTCCGGCCAGCAGCAGCCAGGGGAGCTGGCTGCATATCCGGCTTATGATGCAATGGCCACCCACCGCGATATCCGCAGGGTTCAGCTGTCGGTCTGTCAGTCGTGGGCTCGCTCGCTCGTTTCCGCGCTTGCGCTGGCAACTGCCAGCCTGGTTGGCGACGTGTTGCTGCGTGCATGCGTGCGTGCGTGCGCAGCGCAGGGTCGCGATCACAACAACACACATCCGCAGCTCCCTCCCGACCTACCTGTCTCTGGGCGTTGTGTATGTGGACGGGATGGCGGGGCCGCGGGACCGGGATGGGCCAATCAAGTCGAGACGAGGGCGGCATGGCCCGTCCGACACACGCCACCATGTAAAGATCTGTGCTCCCGGTAGGGGTAGTGGTGGGGGGGATTTTCCCTTCTTTTTCCATTTTTTCTTTTTCTTTCTATTCATCTGCCACCGGCTGAGTGAGGAGGGCGGGAGGATGGACAACAGGCAGATAGCGGCGCGGACCAGACCCGTCCATGCGCACAGGGGGCTTACTCCCTCCCTCTCATCGCCCTCGCCAGCAGCACCCCTTCTGTTACCTGCCTCACCACCTCACCGCCTCCCCCCCCCGGACAAGCTCCCCACCCTTCCTCGATACCGACGACGGCGTGGGTGTGGCATGATTCGGACACCCCCCCCACTGCCGGCTCTGCGCATGTTTCTATCCCGAGGGATACAAACAAGGCCAGACCAGGTCTGCGGGCCGGGAGGGCTGGCTGTCTCGTGTCGCACTATGCGACCGGCACGAACGAACGAGTCACCCTGTTCTGTTCCTCGGGGCGGCAGGACGGCAGGTATGATAATAAGCAAGTCTTGCAGCCTGGCAGGCGGAGGCTGGCAGGCTCGCGGGCCATCATTGACACTACGGCCGGCTGGCCACTGCCTACCCACCCACCGACCTACCGGCTGATATCCAGGATCCGACCCAGTAGCGGTCGCTCCCTCAGCTCCGCTTCTTCCATCAGCGGGGCCACCAGATCCCTTACCCATTGGATGCCGGACCTGGACCCGGTCCTGGTCCGCAGGGGGGAAAGAGAAAAAGCCTTCAGTCCATTCCGTGCTTGGGTCCATTCCGTCCCGGGGGAGGGTTGGGTGGGTGGGCAGCTGCAGAACGGCGGGCTGGTCGGACTGGCTGGCCGGCCGGACGGGCTGGTGGGCTGACCTGGCTGCCACACCAGACGGGCGGGCCGAACTAAAAAAGAATATCCTTCCCGCCACCACCACGACTCTGTCCACATGGTCCCGCCTGCGCTGCCTTGGTCGTTGTCGTCGTGCGTGTTCTGCCCGTCTTCTTTTTCGTGTCGTTATTTTTTTTAGCCCGTCACCTTTTCCGTGCTCTTCCGGCTCTTGCTTCTTCTCGTCCCCCGGCTTGTGCTTGTCCTCATCCTCGTCCTCGTCTCGGTTCCATAGTCGCGCCCTGGGTCTCCGGGTCAGACGTGTGTTTTTAGCCCCACATCGTTGTGTGTGTGTGCGAGAGTGCGAGTCGCTATTGTTGTTGTAGTATTCCCCCCAAAGGTGAGTCGATGGGACGCGCCCGCCTTTCTCTTCGACCCCTCTTGTCTTGTCTGTTGAGAGGTCGGCTGGGTGGTCGCACAGGACTGGTCAGCCCGCGGCGGATCGGAGGAGCGGCCGAGAGAGAGAGAGAGAGCGAGGGAGAGAGAGGGGAAGAGAGGGATCGGCGTCCGAATGGGGGGATGGGGCGACGGAGCGGAAAGGCGGGGAGAGAGGAGCGTCGCGACTGTCCGGTGACTTCCCGGCGACCGGTCTCGGCCGCGCTCCCTTCCCAGGCTCGGCCCGCTGGCGACGGGCATCCGGTTCTGGCGAATTGGGCAAGCATGCTGACGGTTCGGGCGGAATCTAGTAATATAGACCGACCTGAGAGACGGCAGTCTTTATCTGGTGTGTACCAAGACTGGACAGGCGAGCCGAACAAGACAAAGAAACAAGAAAACCACGACAAGGGACCACCGAGGGCGACCGATTCCGATTCCGACGCCGACTCCAACTCCGACCCCGACCCCGACTCCGACTCCGACCACGAATCCGATTCCCAGTGTTGTATTTCGAGAGAGAACGGAAAACGCAAGAAGAAAAAAGAGATATAAAACACCATGGATGAGCTGCGATTCCTGGCCCAGTCGTCAGGCCGAAACGAGGCCCCGATGAACACGCTTGTCTCCCCCGGACACGGCGGCGGCGGCGGCGGCCGGCTGTCCCAGGGCAGTAGCGCGCACGACCCCAGGACATGTCTGCCTCGCCGGTTCACGACCGAGTCGGGGCGTGTACCAACATTGTCTAGCATTGTGACCCCGGCCCATGGGCGGGTACCAGAAGGCCAGCAGGCGGCGGATTATAGTGTGGGTGTTGTTTGTTCCTCGGATTGATTCTCGGGCCGGGCCCTCGGCCCGACTCCTCGAGTCGGGCGGACTCGGCTAGCCACGTGTGGGGGCGGGTGTCTTGTTGCCGTGGCCGGACACACTGGCTGACTATGGTGTACTGATGCAGACCCTCCAAAAGGTTCAGCTGGTGGGTTCATCCGGACGACACGGCTGTCGACGCGGCTGCGCGGCTCCGCGGCTCGCGGCTCGGAACAACAGGCCAGTCCAGCTGACAGCGGCGGCAGATAGAAAAGAAGAAGCAGGAATATGAGAGGCTCCGGGAGCAGAAGCGCCGGTTCGAGCTGGAGATGGCCAAGCTGGACCAGGCGCAGCGGCGAGAGGAGCAGGAGCTGGCCCAGATGCAGGAGGACCTGGCCTACGGAACCGGGCACCAGTCCGAGCCGACGACGCCGCCCGAGTTTCGCGACACCGGGTCCGGATTCCCCACCATCTTCTCGCGGCCCAACCGGTACTCGACCTCGAGCATCCTGTCGCCGCCGGGGCTGTTTGGGCGGGGGGGTGGCAGCAGCAGTCTTGGGGGGGGAGGGAGCGGGAATAATGGCAACAACAGCAATGGCAGCGGCAACGGCAACGGCCTCGGCCACGGCAGCGGCAATGGTAACGGCAGCGGCAGCAATGGCAGCAACGGCTCCCTGGCGTCCTCGGCCCAGGCCACCACCATGGCTGCCCACACCCGATTTGCCCTCGACGACCAGCTGCCGCTTCGGTCCCAGGCTCGGCCGGATAGCGACGACGACGACAAGGAGCTGGCAGTGCGGCAGGATCCGACCAGTCACCGGGCAACAAATCAGTGAGTGTTATGGCTTGCTGTGCTTCTCATTCCGATGAGGCTCTTGTCTTTCCCCTTTTTTCCCCGTTTTTCTGCTTTAATTTTTTTTCCTGTTTCCTTTTGGATTTTATTTTGTCTGGGCCATGGCTCTTGGCCGAGCGCGACTGGTGGGCCGGCCCATATGATAGCCACCAATACATGGCTCTGGGCTGGGATCTGGGCCAGACGACAGCACCATATAACAGCGCCACATGACAGCGGCATATGCTCTGCCATCCCATGACCATCCGATGACCGTCTCATGTCGCATGCTGTGAGGAGGTGTGTTGTCGATGGGCACACGAGTTGTGTGGATTCTGGGTTGTCGGGCAGGCAGCAAGCAGGCGTTGGGCGGGCTGGCGAATCGGCCATGTGGCAGGTTTGGCAGGACATGCTCCATGTGGCGTTCAAGATGTATATGGACTGGCGCGTCCCACATGCTGCCGCACTCAGAATCGTGTGGGTGTGTGCTGGCCCGGCGAGCCATGTTCTGTGGCACCGAGGGGGTGTCGGCTACTGGTCGACTTGTCAATGGGCGCACACAAGTTGTGTGGAGACTCGGGCCTCGCCAGACACGCGAGGCTCTCCGATGTCCTGACTCCTGGTACGTTGGTTCGGTCTCCCGGCTTGCCGGTTTCCCAGTACCTGAGACATGCCCGTTGGCTTGGCTAGTGCCAAGTAGCGAGGCTCTAGCGCTCCAGCTGGCTCGGTTGCCCACCCGCACGGACCCGGGGCCAGAGCCGGACCCGGACCCACTGCCTGCTCGGCCGATACCAGGACGGTTGGACGGCTTGCAGCACCCATTAGATGAGACAAACAGCAGCCGGCGGCCCCCGCTAGGCGGGCTGGGCACGTGCTGGGCATGCTTGGCGCGCTGGGTGCGTCTGCCCCTGCCTCGCTCTGGCGCCGGCAGCAAGCGGCAGATGGCGCCGATAAGAAGCCTTATCTCTTCCATCTGAAGCTATATTCACTCTGACGCGAGCTGGAGGAGCTGGGGCGGGCTGGGCGCCAGCTCATCTCTGCCCACTCACCCTTTCTCTTTCCAGCCTTGCAGCGCCTCCAGCCATTTGAGCCCTCTGAATACTCTCAGCCAGCAAAGCCAGTGCCCACACTTCCTGTCCGCCCTCCTTCCCAACTCCCCCCAGCCAAAATTCCCAGCCAAAATTCCCAGCCCAAACCTCACGCCCCAATCTCTTTGGTCAACCCTCTTCCGCGAACCTTGCCCTCATCACTGTTGCCCAATATCGACCCATATCGCAGCAGCACATGGCCGCAAGCCTGCTGAGCCCGTGCCGCCTATCCATATATATATCTGGCACGCAGTAGCAGCCTCATCAGACCCTGGGCAATACCCACCTGACGGTCAGTCTCGCCGGCTTGGCCAAGACGGCCGGGTTGCTGCCCTGCAGAGGCAACACTGCCACCTCTCCGCATGTCCGGCTCTCCCACTCTGCCTGGCTGCATCACAGCGCCCATACACCTCCCATCCAGCCCCAACCTGCAGACCTGCAAATCTGCACACCTGCACTGCACACCTGCACTGCTCACCCTGGCTTCGGTGCTGACCGCAAGCCTTGCTTTCCCCAACAGCCTCAACAGGTATTCTATGCCGGTGACCCGATCCCGCACTGGTTTCTACGACCTTGCAAGCCTCGACCAGACCAACACTGCCCGGTTCTTATTTGGCGACGACGAGACTGCCTCTGGCAGTGACTACACAATGAATACCCAGCAGACCTCTGCCTCGCAGGAGGACGAGTTTGGCGCCCTGCGCGCCGACCAGATGGTACGTTCTGTTTTTGGCCGAGGCTTTGCTTTTCTCTCTTGCTGCCGTCTCTTGGTCTCTGTCTGCACTCACTCTCCACTCCTATCTATTCAGCAACGCGTCTCGCTCTCGACGCCCATTGGGCATCTCGTGACCGCGTCGCCGCGCTACCGTGCCTCCCGCCTCACACCTCCCGCCTCACACCTCACCCATCCTGCTATTCTGATCTATCGTCCTATTCACTTCCTAAATCCCGTCAAAATCCCGAGGAATTCCCACCCAACCTCTCGACCCGATTAATTCCCCAGCCCTTCCCTCTCTCCTCTGCTATACTCTCATTTTTCACACAAGCCTAATCCCTCGCTCTCAGCTCTTGAAATTTCCCCTTTCCTTGGTGTTTTCTACCCCACCGGCTTGTTTTCTGCTCTCTTTATTTCTGCTTCCCCTCTCACCTCCGACCTCTCCGCCCATCTCACTCTTCCACACACCTTTTCTGCTCCACTCTTCCCACTCTTCCCACCTCTCCCACCTTTCTCTCTTCCCACCTCCCCAGCTCTTCTCACTTTTGCCAATTCTCTCATTCTTCTCACTTTTCCTTGCCGTCTTTTCTGCCGCCCACCGGGTTTCCTGTGTTTTCTGTCGCTCCCCCGCGGTCATGGAAACCGGAGTATCTGTTAACACTTCCCCCAAGGAGCGGCACGCATCGGTCAGCACCATCAACGGATCGTCCCCGGCCGGCACGGCCAACGAGATGCCGCCCCCCGGCGGTCGGCCTGCCTCTCTCCGTCACTCGCTCGAGCTCACCCATTACCAGGACAACATGGCTGATGGCGCTAGCGGTTCGTAGCCCCTCCTCCTCTGCCACAGAACCCCGACCCCGACCCCGTCTTGTCCTCTCCGTCTCCATCTCCACCTCTATTGGAGAGGGAGGAGAGCGGGACTGGGGCTTGGCATCCTGATATCAATGTGCCACTTGCTGACATTGACGCCTGATCTCAGCTATGAATGAAGGCCTGGCTGTCAAGAGCAGCTCGGTTAACAACCATGCGCAGCAGCATCTTCACCACCACAACGCCAGCATCGGCCGCATTCCGGCCGGGGTGCTGCCTGCTCGCCACGGCCGCGAGCTGTCGGGAGATGGCGTCAGCACCCCCCCCAATCGCGACCAGTCGGCTGCGTATGGCTCCATTGGCTCGGCCCTGCAGGGAAGCGCCAGCCCGTTCGGATCCGCTGCCGCTGCCGGCGCGGCTGCCACCCCGACGTCCTCTCACGGCTCGGGACACGGCTCGGGCCACGGCTCGGGCCACAGCTCCGGCCACGGCTCGACCGCCGCGTCGACCGTGACCACTGGTCACGTCTCGCCTGTTGGACAGGGCCACTATAATACCGGGGCCGCCAACTACTTCCAGCAGCAGCAGCAAATGTCGCCTCAGCATCAGCTTCAGCTGCAACAGCAGCTTCAGCTCCAGCTTCAGCAGCAACATCAGCAGCAGCAGCCCCAGTCGGGCTACGCCTCCAGCGCAACCTCCCCGCTGAGCTCGCTGAACATGATGATGAACAGCATGAGCCTGACCAGCGCCGGCATGGTCCAGCCCGGATTCTACCCGTCTCCGGTCCAGCCCTCGTCCGGCCACTCATTGCCGGGCCAGACTCGCGACAGCCAGCAGCGGGTGATCCAGCTGCGCCGGCAGCAGGACAATAATGAGAGTAAGCACCAACGGATATCCATCTGTCCCATAAATCTTTCCACCATCTCCATCCAGCAGTCTACCCCAATCTATCAATCCACCCCCATCTATCAACCTGTCCATCAATATCCCCCCTACCAGGGTCTAGTCGAGTCCACTCAGACCCATGTCAGCCCTTCCCCTCAGCCAAACCGCCTGCCCCCCCCCCCCCACCAGTGGCTATCATTGGGATATATGTATACGTGTGGGGAGCGAGGGAACTTGGGCCATCTTGCTGACAGATCTATCCCTCCCAGGCATGGCCCGGTTCCACAACCTGCCCCTCAGCTCCGTGGCCGGCCAGATGTACGAGCTGTGCAAGGACCAGCACGGCTGCCGCTACCTGCAGCGCAAGCTCGAAGACCGCGAGTCGGCCCAGATCCACATGATCTGGCTCGAGACCAACCAGCACGTGGTCGAGCTTATGATGGACCCGTTCGGCAACTATCTGTGCCAGAAGCTGGTCGAGTACTGCACCGAGGACGAGCGAACCACCCTGGTCGAGGTCGCGTCCCGCGACATGGTCCGCATCGCCCTGAACCAGCACGGCACCCGGGCTCTGCAGAAGATGATCGACCACATCACGGCCGGGGCCCAGGTCGAGATGATCAAGGCCGCGCTCCGGTTCAAGGTGGTGGACCTGATCCAGGACCTCAACGGCAACCACGTGATCCAGAAGTGCCTCAACAAGCTGACGCCGACCGACGCCGGCTTCATCTTCGAGGCGGTCGGCAACCACTGCGTCGATGTGGGCACGCACCGGCACGGCTGCTGCGTGCTGCAGCGCTGCATCGACCACGCCTGCGGCGAGCAGAAGGGCTGGCTGGTCGCGCGCATCACCGAGCACGCGTGCGAGCTGGTGCAGGACCCGTTCGGCAACTACGTGGTCCAGCACATCATTGACCTGTCGGAGCCGCTCTTCACCGAGCCGCTGGTCGGCCAGTTCGCCGGCCAGGTGGTGCCGCTGTCGCGGCACAAGTTCAGCTCCAACGTGATCGAGAAGTGCATCCGGTGCGGCCAGGACCAGTCCAAGGACATGATCGTGGCCGAGCTGCTGAGCCACGGCGACATGGACCGCACCCTGCGCGACTCGTACGCCAACTACGTCGTCCAAACCGCGCTCGACTACGCCACCTTCCCGATGAAGCAGCGCCTGGTGGATGCGATCCGGCCCCACCTGGCGGCGATCCGCCACACCCCGTACGGGCGCCGGATCCACACCAAGATCCACCACTTCGACACGGTCCCGGCCAGCGTGACCAGCCAAATGGGCCTGGCCACGGTGACGGACCTGACCGGGGGCCAGCTCACCATGCGCGGCCGCCCCGCTAACGCTATGCCCTACGGCGGCGGCGCCGCCGTCCTCGTGGCTGCCGCGGCCGCAGCCGCGGCGGCTGCCGCCGCCGGGGGTGCCCCGGACTTGACCATGCCGGGGCCTATGGGTGGCAATGTCTCGACCGCCTACCCGGGCCCGTCTGACAGGCCGCTGCTCTCTACTTCTGCTCCTCTCCAGGAGGAGGCCGAGGGGGTGCAGGAGGTGCAGGGGAAGCAGGCGCTATCGCAGCCGCAGCAGACGCAGCCGCAGCAGACTGCCGGCCAGGGTGTCGGCCCCACGTATTACCACCACCAGCAGCACGAGATTGTGCAGCCGATCCGGCCTGGCGCCGCGGCCGGCCCGATCACCAACAACAACGCCAAGAACAATGTCACCATGGTCCCCGCCGGCTCCCCGCCGCAGCTGTCCCCGCCGCAGCTGCCGCAGCATCTGCAGCAGCGCCAGGCCATGATGATGCAGCCGCACCAGCACAATATGTATGCCCCCCATCCCCACCAGGTGGTCTCTCACCATCATCACCTGAACATCCCCAACCGGCACCCCCCCCATCTGCAGCAGCAGCTATCGCCGCCGCAGCAGCCGGCCCCCACCATCATGTCGCCCCTGTCGGCCATGCCCATTTCTTTCCACCAGACCGCCGCCGGCCACCAGACCGTCGCTCAGCACCAGCACCAGACCGTCGGCCAGCACCAGCACCAGACCTCTGTCGGCCAGCCCGGCCAGGGCATGATGCGCCCGCAGCCCATCATGTCTCACATGCGCCAGCAGCAGCAGCAGTCGCAGCAGCAGTCGCAGCAGCAGTCGCAGCAGCAGTCGCAGCAGCAGCAGTCGCAGCAACACAACCAGCAGCACCACCAGCAGCATACCTCCGGCACTGCTAGCCCTCACGGCAGTGTCCACTCGGCCGTGACGACCCCGCGCCCCCACCAGGCCGTCCAGCAGCCGTACGGATACAGCCAGGCCGGACTCAACTCGGCCGCCAGCCCTGCCGCCGATGGAGAGCAGCCTCAGTGGGTGTGATCTGGAGACGAGAGCAGAGCAAAGCCATAAGCGCCATGGCCTTTTTTATCTTTTTTTTCAGGTCGATCGACTTTTCTTCCCGGCGCCGGATCGGTTGGTCTCGCCTCTTTCGCCCTCTCCATCGGGTTTCGTTTTTTGGTGGCTTTTTCCCTTGGCTTTCTTTAAGGGGGAGGGGCCAGGCGTGGCAGATGGGTATGGTCGGAAGAATGATGACGACCGGGGAGAATGATGACGACCGGGGTCTTGACGAGGTTACGACATGCCGATCATGCGGTCTCTCGTTTTCTGGGGGGGTGCTTCCTTTCTTTCTGACGTCTGGGATGGGAATTCGGGCGCACGCGTCTCTGGTTCAGAAACCATCTGCGCACGTCTAGTCGGAGCGCACATAGATAGATTCGAGGAGCATATCAACCCCGCAGTCCTTGCCAGGATCTTCCGGCAGGATAGAGACTAATACAGAGACAGCAAGCACCAAATGTCTATCCATGAGGAACTGTAGGGCCCATCTGCAGGCCAGCATCAGTGTTCGAATGGGGACCCATTCAGAGGACGGAACTGATATCCAAATGGAGACCTGTTTGAATGATGTAATGAATGGCCGAACAGGGCCCCACTGGGTCGCAGTATCAGTGTCCAGATAGGGCCCCATATGCATGACAGAATCAGTGCCCGAACGGGAACCCATCTAAACGGCAGACAGATCCAATGCCCGACCGGGCCGATCCAACAACAGCGGAGGGAAGTACATGATCAAACACACGGTCGAGAGACGGACCCAATTCTCGAACAGAGAGAGAAGGAACCACCCAGAGGACGGTCAAGGGATATGTTCATTTCATCTGCCCCAAACTGGGTCTGGCAGGGGGGAACCACATCAAATGGCCGGGTCGGCAGAACAGAATCTGGTCTCCCGAATATGACTATTCAATTGGTTCCCGGCCTAAACAGACAAATGGCATGCATTGCTTGGTTCTTTTATCGGGGGGGAACGGATTGATTCCCACTGGCGGAAATCCCGAATCAGACCAGAATGTCAAACCGATCAATACCCGACCGAGCTGGGCCTGCGGGTCTCAAGGACGGTCGAGTCAGTCAAAGCACTCAAGTCCCCAAGTCCCCCAACCGAACCTGTATCGAGCATAAGATCCATAGTCAGTGTACCGATCGAATCGGTTCGTAAAATATGTATATATCATCATGTCAATTTCGACCCCCCCCCGAGGTGCACCAGTTGGTCCAAGAAAGACGCAAAGCGACGCCCGACTGGATTGGAGACTGGTCAGAGATGAAATCAGGGCCCGAATAGGACCGACGGACAGAATCAATACTGAAGTCAGACTGTCGAGAGATGGACTGATTACGGCCGAGTCGAGTCAATGCCCCCCTCACCCCAGCCCCCAGCCCCCCAGCCAGGCCCATTCCCCGAAAAACAGACACATCACATACACCAAGCTGACACCCTCCACATACCCAGAATCGGACTACCCAGCTGGGAATCAATGCCCCCCCAGGAAGACCATCTACAAATACAAATTGAAAGCTCGAACCAGGAACGCCATCCAGATACACCGCAAATGACAGAACCCATCCCCGAGTCCGGACATCCACACACACATACACCTCACATCAGACACTCCATCCCCGAACCGGACTATCCAGTGGTAGGGACCTATACCAAGCTTCCGCCAGACAAATCCACTCCCGAGCGAGACAGACCATCCAGGTCCGCACCCAGATTGGACCATCTGAACACAGCGGCACTCATCATACATCGCAAGGGATTCGGCCTCTGGCATCAAAACCAAGAGCCATCCATCACCGCGCAGGGGACAACTTGCCATATCGTTGATCATAACTGTAGAACGGTCCGCGACCGTATCCCGCCGATGAGTGTCCCCAGCCTCTCCCCCTTCCCTCCCCGTCCTACTACTTGCTCTGGCAATCCCCCAAGAGGCCGCCCGGGGCTGCCCCGGGGCCGCACCGTCAACCGATGCATCATCACCGGTACCGCCACAGCGACAGGGTGTTGTGCTTCTTCCAGATCTTCCTGCGCCCGCTCGACGTCTTGTTGAACCGGTGGCCCTTGTTGATGCCGCGCGACTTCTTGCCCGTCGCCGTGAGGCCGCGGCACTCGCGGTGCTTGTGCACCGGGTTGACGATCCAGTTGATGCGCGGGTCCATCCGGATCGCCTTGTGAGACGGGTCCACCAGAATGACTTCGTAGTACTTGTAGGTCGAGTCCTGGTTGATCCAGTACGAGTTCAGCACCCGAAGGTTGGCGCACCGCCGTCCGACCCGCTCCTCGGCCGTAGCCCGGAGGGCGCGCGTGTACTTGAGCTGGTTGACACCCTGGTTGACCGGCTTGCCTGATCATCCCCAATGATATTCCCTGTTAGTCGCCGACAGGGGGAGGGGCTAACAAAGCAGAGCAGAGCCCGCATACCGAAGGTGGCACCCTTGGGAACCGGACGCTTGCGACCGCCGCGCCGGACGCGGACACGGTAGATGACGTAGCCCTGCTTCGCCTTGTAGCCGAGCCGCCGGGCCTTGTCGGGACGGGACGGGCGGGAGGCCCGGTGGATCACATTCAGCTGCCGGAGCTATATTGATGCACTCTCAGCTAGTGTTCAACGAGTGTATAGCAAGAGCGAGAAGAGACACGAACGCCGCGCCGTCTGGGCTGAGCCCCCCCTTCTCGCATTCCCTCTCCCTTCCCATCCCAGCTCTGAGTAGCGGCCGGCTAACGCCACCTCTAGAGCCGGTCTGGGAAAGGAGGGGGAAACGAGCTGGAGGGAGCCCCGACGGCAGGCATCCGCTTCTTCTCGCCCACAGTTTTGCGCAGCTTCATCATGATCGACGTACTTCCCAGCAGCGGACGCGGAGCAGGAACCGCATCACGTCCGACTGCTTCTTGCGCTGAAGCTCCTCGACGTACTTGAGGGCTCCCATGGTGGCTGGAACTCGGGCGGGGCACACAGGTCAGCCCAGCTCTCGTTCTTACCGAGTCCACACGGGGCCGGCTCGATCGAGGGAAGCGGGAGAAGTGGGACGCCGGGATCGTAGCAGGGGATTGACAAACAGGTGGTTCTTGTTTTGGTGGGGGGAGATGGGGGACGAAGCACGTCACTGCGTGGGAGAGAGCGTGTGTGCGCGAGGTGTTGAAATTTCCGAGTTTTTTTTGGATTGCCGTTCGGATTTCTGGGGTTGTGGGCAGCACGGGGCGGGGCTTCCAGGTTGACACGTGACTGCCAGCCAGCTGCTGGTCCGCCCCACCCTACCCTACGGTAAGCGCTCGTTTATTATGCATCCCGCGGCATGTTAGACCCTGCACAAGACCGGCGAATCGAAACATCCTCATTACCCCTCCCAAACTCCCTAGGCACAAGACAGAAAGCAAGGCTCCCCCTCTCTCCTCGATGGTCGCCGTCGCAGCCGTGGCCCGCCATCTCCCGCGTGGTGCCGGCTACTACCCCGTCTCGTACGCCTCCCTAACCCGAGCCGCTCCCGCTGCTGCTTCCGCCCCGCTGCCGTCGCCCTCTCTCGCCCTCCCGCTTCCCCAGGTGCTCTCGCTCGCACCGGTACCGCTTCCGTCGGCGTTATCGCAGAGATGCCTCTCCCCCGCACAGGAGAACGAGTCGGTGGGAAGGAGAAGGCTCGAGCGGATACAGGCACAGCTGCAGCTGAAGCTGCAGCTACAAACAACACTACCCATGCCGCTGCCGCTTCCGGTGCCGACCCCGATCGCGCCACCAAGATCGGACTTGGCCTACCACTGCTCTCTGCCGAGGAGGAGGACACCGTTGCGCCTGCCGGGCGCCTACTTTGGTAACCCGGCCGCGGGGATGCTGCTCTACGGAAACCTCGTAACAGAGGAAGAGAAGGAGCCGCCTCGCGACCTGAACAAGGCCAATCTTGGAAAGAGTGAGTGTCCTCGGCTTGCCACTCACTGACCCACCCTGCCACCCACCCACTCTCCATCAGGTGGAGCCAGCAGAACTGACCGTCTGTCTCCCCCCCCAGCTCTCCGCATCCTCCAGGACTGTCTGCCTACCCTCCTCCAGTCTCCTCTGCCGCAGAGCATCCTCGCCCCGACCATATCGCTCCACCTGTTTCCCTCGACCCACCCCCACCTGCCCGCCGTCTCCGGCCGAGTCGCCTACAATGCGGCCCTGTGGACGTCGCCGATCGCGTGGAACCGGGTCCCGCTGGTGGGCAACGTCCGCGTCGAGGTCGTATCGGAGCGCATGACGCGCGATGGCCTGCCGTTCGGGGGCCCCCGCCGCGCCGGCTCCGTGCCGGAGCAGCTCGTGGTGAGGTGGAAGTCGCCCGAGACGAAAAATAGCTCGGACCGGGAGAAGAAGAAGGAGTTTACCGGCCTCTTCATCTTCCAGTTCGACTCGGAAGGCCGGATCCTGAGCCACACGATCGAGCACGCCCAGACCGGGGACGGGTGGGAGAAGGGCATGGGCGCTCGGGTCGTCGGTCTGACGGACTGGCTCCTGGGCGGGATCAAGGGCGAGGGCGAGGTGACGGGGATCTGATGGTGGGGCGAGGGGGTGGCGGATGGCGGATGGGGAATTTCATTCCGGGGCATGGGAACAAAAGAGACAGGCAAGTCTGCATGGGGACCGGTGGTCGGTTTTGGTATCAGAATATGCGACAGGGCGGAAGCGTGGAAGGGCGTTGGGAGTTTGAATACCATTGGCGAGAGGGGCGGCGCAGCCGAGTCCGAATATACCTGAATCATCGCGCGAGGGATACAGGATGCAGATATGCCTCTGGCAAGTCGATGTTGTCCTGGTAGTTGGATCTTGTCCGAGCCGAAGGATATTAATCCCCAGCCAGGTGGAGATTCTCTTGCTGGGTGGACATCTGATCCCCAGCCAGGTGGAGGATGTTCTCCTGCTATGCGGATGTCCCCCGAGCAGGAAGATCTTGTTCTTCCCAGCAGGTTGGCCGCTTGATGAAGACTCCGGTCTTGCCGCCCATCGCAACACGACGCCGCATGAGCCAGTTCTCCCTCGCGTATAAGAAGATGGGCTCGACCGGGTGCGGGATGTAACAAATGTTGAGCAGCGGGGCGAATGGCGTCCCACTTCATGGTCACCAGTTCCCAGTTCGAGACCATACCAATAAGACAGCCTGATTTGAGGGGTGGCAATTGAGATGTGGTACGGAGCAGCATCGCCGCCGCCGCGAACGATGTCCTCGCTGAACGAGGAAAGCCAGCACAGGGACAACAAGAAACATCTAGCTTGATTTCCCTCGTAAGACAGATCCATGCAATTATGATCCTCGCCCCATGATTCGCAAGTAAACCATATAGCGGCGCGGCGCGGCGCGGCAAGATACAGCTGACGCCCAACCGAGGGCCGAAACTTGATCGGGCTGACTCGGGCCCCGAAATCGTAGAATGGGGCCTTGAATGGGTGCTGATATATGATAAGAATAGTCGATTAAGCTTCATAAATCCCGACCCATGTATCGAGTCAGCGGGGCGATTGATGCGTAGCATCATGAACACGCCCCCACTATAATGAGGTAAGTACAAACCCGAGCATCATTCGCGTCGGCAACATTAACCCGCTCTACAAAATTACAGGGATACGCCCGCCCCCCCCCCGTATAGGCCTGCTCCATATTTACCCGCCTCCGCACGGCCGTCCGAATTGTTTCTCTGTTTCTCATCCATCTCCTCTACACACAAGTCGTTGATGTATACTCAACTCACAAGAAAACACACGACAAAACGACAGCCCAGCCCCGTACGAGAAAGGCTACACCGGTCGTGGCTGGCCATGATCCCTCACTCCAAGCCAAGAAACTTGCGAGCCTTGCGGTTGACTTCCTTCGGCAGCTGCGGCCTCTTCATAAAGATCGGCATCAGCCGCATCTCCTCCTGGTCCATCGGGTCGCTGTCCCAGTCCGAGTCCATGGCGGCCGCGAACGAGGCGTCATTGTCCATATCGTCGCTCTCGCCGCCGCCGCCGGCTTCTCGCCGGCTCCGCGACCTGCTGCCGCGGCGCCGGACCCCGGACCGTCCAGACCGGATCGTGACGGTCTCGTCCATCAGCGAGGCGGACCGAGCCGGGATCATGATCGGAGGCGACGGTCGGTCAGGAAGGGGCCCGCTGCTGGCAGTAGGAACATGGGCAGGGGAAGTAGATGGGGCCGGAGGAAGCGGAAGCGGCTGCGAGTGGCCGTTCTGGAACCGACCACCATACGGGGGAGAGAGCGGCGGGCTGTGGGGGCCCGACGGCACGCGCGGAAACGGGCTGAAGCCGCCGGCGAGGGCGGAGCGGGACCGCTTCACCGACAGCTGCTCCTTCTTGGATCTCTTGGCCGACGATGGTGATGGGGACGGGATCGGAAGCTTTGCGGGCCCACCGCCGTCGCCTTTGCCGCCGGCTCCGCGCTCTGGCGCGTAGAAGGATGAGATGTCGATCAGTATCTTCCGGATTGTCGAGATGAAGGTCGATATCTCCGCCTCGGACGCGGACGCAGTCAGGAGGTAGTTGGTGTCGGAGATCTTCAGTTTCTCCGGCGCGGGCGACGCGGGCGCTGGAGGAGGCAGCAGCAGCGGTCGGCCGCTGCTACCGTTGATCCCGCTCTGAGAACGAGATGCCGCCGAAGAGCCGGCGGCGGAGATGGAGGGTGATGATGATGTGGTGGAGGACGACGACGATGACGACGAGCCGGCCGATGAGCCGGCACAGATGGAGCCGCCGCGTAGATGGTTAAACGGCAGGGGCTGCTTGGCGTTCGAGTCGACCACCTGGGAGACCTTGACCACGTCGGCCCCGACGAGCCGCTGGAGCGCGAGCACAGTCGACAGGTGTTCGGGCGGGAACTCGAGCAGCAGGAACCGGACCTCGGAGTGGGCCGCCAAGTAGGTCTCGAGCGGGGAGATGATCAAGGTGGCGAGCAGGTACGAGTTGGTGAAGGGATTGTCATGGGCCTGGTTCGCCAGCGGCTGCGTCGTGAAAGCCTGCATCGCGTTGGCGATCAGGTATCTGCGCCAGTCAGCATCCCACCCCAATCATTCACATATTAGATGCCAGATCCAAGCTGCCAAGCAGCGATGCATACCTAAAGTCGAGCCGACCGCTCCTCTTGGCCCCGCTGGCCTTGGTGCCTAGCTGTTCCAGCCGGGTCACAATGCCGGCGAGGAACTCCTTTCTGACCCCGCCTTGTGACCCGATCGCCAGGATCATGTCGACCTTGCCGTTGTTGGCCGCCTTCCTTCGTCCGCTCGTCGACCCCGACTCGGGCTCCCGAAATATGGGCATCCACAGCCCTCCCAGCTCCGGGAGCAGCAGCGGGACCGAGAACTGGTGGTAGTAGCAGCCCCCATCCGGTTTGCCGCCGCCGCCGCCTGGGGAGGACGGAAAGTAGATACCGAGGACCGAGCGCAGCGCATTTTGGGTTTGCATCGCCGTCAGCGAGCCACCCATGTCGAACTCGTGGAACCGCTCCTCGGTTTCGGAGAGAATATTCGGGGGAGGGGGCGTCTGCGCCGGCGTCGGTGGAGCCGTCGGCGACAGGAAAGGCGGCGCCGTCGGGGATAGAAAAGGCGGCGCCGTCGGGGAGAGAAAAGGCGCGGCTGGCGCGGTGGTCACGGGGTTGGGCATGGCTCCAGACATTGCCGCCAATGTCGTGGCCGCAGTCGTGCCGATGAGCGGGGGCAGGATCTTCATATTCCTCTGGGGCATTGGCCAGCCGGAATGCTCGTGGTACGAGAAGGGGTCGTAGTCGTCCGGGTCAAGCAGCTGCATCATCGAGGGCTGTCGGCCGGGCTCGGCCGGGTTTTCATCCAGCCCCCGGCCCACATGACCGGCCTCAATACCGCCTCCCGCCTCTTCCAGTTCGTGCTCGTCTTGGCAGGAGAGTGCCAGGCCCGGGCTTTCGGAGTAGTGGGAAGAGGCCGGCGTCTGGGGCGCGTGCCGGTGGGGGTGGGGGTGGTCTTCGGACTCCAAGGGGGCGATCAGGGGCGCCGGGATCGGGTAGATGCCCTGCCTAAATGCCAGAATCATCGACCGCAGCAGGGAGTCGGGCGCGTCGTCCTTGAAGTAGATAACCAGGTCTTCGACAAGTGGAAAGACCGGCTCGAGGAGTGACTCGACCGTGGTCAGGTCCTCCGCGTCTGTGCCACGATCCACATACGATGCTCTGGCCGGGACATGGGCGCGGATGAGGGGCTCAGGTTGGCCCTGCTCGATGCTTGATCGGGCTGGTCGTGTCCTCAGTCGCAGCGGCGTCGGCTGACCAGCGTCTGTGGTGCCTCCCCCCCCGCGAGTCTCGCCGCTGCCGTCCCTGGGCCTGACCATAACCCGGATGTCTCGGTACTTGGTTCCGCCCGGAGGCGTGATCCGATCAAGGGATAAGGCCCGCTTTGCCCGAGGCCGGTTGGACGGGGGCAGCTCGATCAGGGACGCCTTGCCATAAACGACAGAATCCGGGATGGTGAACACGTCCGAGAGAGGTGACGGCCGCGGCTCCGAGCCGATGTTCGAGAGGATTGAGAGTGGCCGTGGCCGATACGCCTCGCCGACGCAACTCGGAACCCGGGAGAGGACCATGTCATCCTCGTCCGGTCGGCGGCGGCGGCCTCTTCGGCCGGCCCGGCCGTTAACCTCGGCCCTGGGCGCCCGGAGCCGCTGCCAGACGAGCCCAAAGTCGTCACTCTCCTCAAGCTCATCATCGTCCTCCTCGTCCTCGTTCTCGTCCTCGGCCTCGTCCTCATTGTCCCCTCCATGGTGCCCACCATTCTCGGCGCCAAACACGTAGAAGGGGACCGTGTCCCCGAAATGATCGGCGAAGCCGTACAGGGGCAGGCTCAGGCTCCTTGGCCGCGTCCTGGTCGCCACTGTCGACAGGTCAAGCCAGCTTGAGGGCTGCAGGCCGGCCGTGAGTCGGTCCAACTCGTCCGCGGCCCGCATGGCTCTGGTGATCGGGTCCTGGGGCTCCTCATACGCTGGGGCTAGCCCCCCGGCGGCACCGGAGCTGGAGCCGGGTCCGTCCTCCCGGCCCAGCCCGCCGAGGCCGGCGCGGATGAGGTCCCGAAAATTGGCCTCTGCCAGCGCCAGGTCGCCGTCGGTATCGTGCTGGGCAATGGCGCGTATGCAGAGCGCCTGCGCACTTGCGGTTCCGCCATTCATGAACACGAGCCGCTTGCTGGCCGAGGACGGTGGGTCTCGGAGGAATGAGAGAGCCGTTTCATTGCGCACGACGGCGGCATCGTGGACCCGGCGAATGTACGACCGGGCGCTGAACTCCTCATGTTGCTGCTGCTGCTCATGGTCGGGCCCGGCCGGTCGGACGTAGTTCTGGACCGCGGGCAGGATGAGAATCTGCGCCGATGTGGGAAGGAGTCGAAGCTGGGTAGAGATGGTGTCCGACGGACCCTCAAACGCGACGAGGCTGCCGTGATAGTCGCGAGCGCCAGGCATGGTGACGATGGGAGAGGCTCTCTCTGCTCTCTGCTTTCTCATCAGAGGCCGACGTTGTATGGATGATCTTTCGGCCAAACAGACAGAACCACCAAGGAATGGGTTATATTGATCGGAAAGCTAGTGTATGCAAATGGATGGGGCTAGCGAGATGGTGGCATGGCAAGGGGCCGAGACAGACGATCGCGACAGGCTGCGTCTTGCCTATCTTGCTGCACCGGGCTCGGAAGCCCAGACAGACCCTCTCCGGCTGGTGTGAGATGAGATGAACTGGATAAGGTGACTGCCAGTGGAGAGAGACAGGCGAGGAGGACAGGCGAGGAGGACGGGCGAGGACAGGCGAAGAGAGACAGGTGAGCAGAAACAGGTGAGGAAAGACAGGTCAGGTTAAAATGCCACGATTCGGCTCTCAGTATTGGCAACTCCTACCTCCCTCGATGGGCACTAGGAAGGATATGGAAGAATGAAAGAAGACAAGAATGGGGCTAGAAAGGGGCGTTGTTTTCTAGATCCCTCAGGCAGGGGCCATCGGATGTGTGTGGGCCGGAGCCGGCAGTAGTAGTGGTGGTGGTGGTGGCGGCGGTGGTGGTTGTGGTGGTGATGATGGCCCGAGGCGGCGAAGAAGGCCGTATAAGACACGGGCTGAACTGGAACCGAGACGGAGTAGAAGCCAGTCCTCCCTCGCTTCAGCGCCACGTTATTCCGCCCTGGCGGGACCTGGCGGGACCCGGGACGAAGATCGAGGATCAGAAAAGGGATCCTGGATGAACATCTGACCCGCTCCCCCCTCCACTCCTCCTTCCCCTGCCCGTGCGTGTGCGACGGCAGGACAAACACTGAAGGGACTCGAGGCGTCAAGGAAGAAGAGAGGCCGAGGATGCTTACCGGCGTCTGATGGAACGGGCGCCTCGGCTGTGGGAGAATGAGAGCAAGAGAGAGAGAAAGAGAGCGCGAAAGAGAGACGGAGAGAGACAGAGAGAGACAGAGAGAGATGGAGAGAGATGGAGAGAGAGAAAAGTACACACGCCTCCGCGAGTGGTGAATGGCGGGGTGAGTCTATGATACAGCTGCCATATCGAGCATCGCGATACAGGGGGGGTGGTTCGAGAGAGCGAATTTAAAAAGAGAATGAAAAAGAGAGAACGGGCGGAGAGGCGCACGGGAGCGCGAGGGGGGGCAGAAAGAAATAAAAAGAGCGAGCGACATAGACAGGAGGGTGGGAGCGCGGATAGGCAGGTGTCGTGTGCGGGCAGGAGACGTAGGAGAGGGCAGATGCGATGATCGGATGGCAACTCGAGACTCGCTCTCGCCTTTTCTGCTGCTCGCCGCTTACTCGCTTGGCCGCCCACCACCTCTCTCCTCCGCATCACACCTGCCTCTCCACACCTCCACTTCCCAAATCTCCATCTATCGTCCGCCCCCTCACTCTGAAATGCATCCGCTCGTGAGTCTTGGCCCCTCCGTCATTCGCGAACTCCTCCCCCCCCCTCCCCTCTCCCTCTCTCACCCCCCCTCACCCTCTCTCACCCCCCTCGCGTCTCTCTGCACCTAAAATCGCGAGCGCACATGCGTTGTCTCCCGACCAGGTGGTTACCTACACACACACGCATCACGAAGACCGAGGCTGACCCGGGACGGAGGGCGGGCTGGGGGCGAAAAGCGGCTAGCGACATGAAGCAGGGGAGGGGGGGGGGGAGAGGGAGTTGGCCGAGAGAGGAGGGGGCGGGAGAGGCGAGCGGATGGTACCTGAAGTGGAGCTGGAATCGATGAGAGATGGGTTGGGGGCTGGTTTGAGCAGGCCATATCGGGAGATGGGGGGCAAGACTTGAAGACAGCAAGGGAGACGAGACGTACAGAGGAGAGGAAAGGCACGAGCAGCAGGAGGTGGAGGGCAATGCCGTACAGCCAGAGAACTGCCGGGCTGGAGGGTGTTGGGCTGCGAGCCCCACATGTGTGATGAGGTTGATGGTTAGAAGCAGTTGGCTGTATTACCCCGGCCGGGCTGTTGCGCCGTATGGATGCGGTATCTGGCGCTTGGTAGCCGGCTACGTGTGCCAATGAATCAACAGTCAGGTCAATCGGGTCCAGCAGTCGGGCGGGAAGAGAAAAGGAAGGGAAAGAAAAGGGAAAGAAAAGCTGTCAAGTCAGGGCCGGGACCTGGGGTGGCCTCGAGAGATAAGACAGGGGTCGGCGGATATTGGTGGCTTCAGCGAGGGGCAAAGGGCAGAAAATGAGGCGCAAAAAGAGGCTAGCTAGCGGCATCCAGCCCTGGCTTGATTTTATTTGATTTTATTTTCCTCTTCTGAATCGTCCCTCCTCGTTGGCTTGCGGTCATTGGCATGGCGGGTGATCGAGGGAGTCTGTCCACGTCTGATGACGACGTTGGGCGGCTGGCCGCCTGCCGCGGTGCGGGCGTGCGGGCTGTCCACGTCGTCGGGCACGGGATAGGCAGGAAAACGAGATGAGGATCGAGGGGGGGCGGACTTTGGGACAGGTGAGCAGGAGCTCGAGACGAGGCATTTTCTCGTCCACTCGCTCGCCCTCTCCCCGCTTGGGGCATGGAGGGTGGTGGTGGTGGTGCTGCTGCTGCTGCTGGAGGTGGAGGTGGTGGTGCTGGTGATGGTGGTGCTGGTGCTCGTCGCTTGACTGGCTAGCCAAGCCTGAAACGCTATCGGCGGCTGGATAGCCGCATCAGAATGCCTCTGTTCCTTCCTTCCCCCTCCCCCTCGTTCCTCGTTCCACTCACCGGCGGCAGCCACCCACCTACCCACCCTCTGGTTCGTTTGCTCGTTCGTGTCTGGGCCACTGAGCCGCGCAGCAGCAGGATGGGGGGAGGAAGAGCCCAGCAGCAGCCAGCTCCGGCAGTGCCGCGGCTGGCCAGAGTTCGACAGCAACTGGACGTCGCCGAGACAGCCTCTCAGCTGCCATGGTGGTTGCGGGCATGGATGAGCATGCGCACATGGCACGCGACGCCAATGCGAGACTGGCTAATGCAGGATTTCTCGCCAGGATTCCTAGGCTCCGGTGATACTTTTGGCTTCTTCTGGTTCTTTTCTGGTTCGTCGGATGGATGACTGGTCGGCCAAGGCCTGATCAGCAGCGGCCTCCCCTAGCTCCCGTGTCCGTTTTGGCACTATTATTGGCTTGGGTTTGATGGGTTCGTTATTACGCTGTGGGGGTTCTGGGCTCGGTTCTGTTCTGCTCACGGTATCCAGTTGGCATCTGGCTGCCCTGGCGCGGCGCACACACGCGTGCCCCGGTCTCCCAAGGCGCTTCCCTCTCGGCCTCGGTTGGCCGGCCGGCTCCGGTGCCTGCATATGCTGCCGCTGCTATCTATCCTTGCCCGGCTGCCGATGCTGCTGCTGCCGCTTCTCCTGCTCCTGCTCACTTGACAAGCCCAGGTCCCTCGTCAGACCCACCCCTGTCAGACCGCGTACACGGTGTACAACTTGTGCACGCATCAAGGTCTCGGGGCAGGCACCGCGGCACCGCGGCGGGGAGATCACGGCTGTGACCGGCGGTCGCGGCCGCCACCGCATTTGCGCCCAAGGGAGGAGTGTCCCTATTGGATGGATGCCTTGACATACCGAGCCGGCCGATCCGGGCGAGCCTGGCTGAGGCTTGGCCAATACGGAACTGGCTCCAGAATCGGGGCATATGGAAATTGCCTGGCCTGGCCCGCTTGGCCGCTAACCGCGACGCACACGTTTTGGTTTTGGCCTTGGGCTGGTACTCCGTTTCCTCGGCCTCGTCCACCCGTCCCGGCCGCGCCCTCTCCCCCTCGATGCGACTCGACCTCGACTCGATTGGTGCCTCCTCCCGCTCCCGGTATAAACAAATCCCGCCGAATGGATGATGCCAGCTCGGCTCTTTTTGTTTCGTTTCATTTCCCATGTGGCGCCTGGCTGCATTGCTGATCACCCATAACCAGATTGCTGGTTCGCAGCTGTCTCGCCCCTTGGCCCTTGACGCCGCCATCACCTCAGCCCGGCTCCGGCCACCGCAGGCATGTAATTTTCGGGCCCGCCACTTGATGTCGGTGGCGCTCCGGCTGGGACCCGGGTCCCGTTTCTTCGTTTTTCTTTTTCGTGCGCATGCTCGATAATTATAGCATGACGGTGGAAGAAAAGAAAACAGACGGGAGAGAAGAGGAGTGGAAAAAATGGTTGGCCGGCCGGCCGTCCTACCCTCGCGCTTCTCCTCTCCCTTCTCCCGTGTCGAATGATGATCGCACAAGGGGGGATGGCTGGCCGCCTTGCGGGATCACAGGAACCTGGCCACAGGAACCCGGCCACAGGAACGTGAACAAATCCCACCCCAGCCCGGGCGCTGCTGCTGCTGCTGGCACATGCACGACACGACCGGTGTAACCGGCCTCCCTCTTTCCCCCGGCCAGACCTCGATCCATCCATGCATCCCGCTCGAGAGGTTTACTGCCGGGCCGAGGGCTGGCAAGGGAGGACGCGGCGAGCGACACGAGGTCAGCCGCGAAGCGAGATTTCCTTTTCTCGCCCGGCCGAGGTGAGACTCGGGACTCTCTCCTTTCAAGGAACAAGTCCAGGTCCGTCAAGAGACGATGATCTGGCTCTCTAGAGGAGAGAAGATGTGGGACGAGCTTGGTCCGCTGGGGTGGCGATAGACTTCTTACCGCGGCTGCGACTGCGACTGGGGATGCGGATCAGCGATATTTTCCCGAGATCTGCCTGCCTGGCCGGCGCACCAGCACCACGGTCGGGGAGAGTTGGTTGGTTGGATGGTGAGCAGGACGGGGAGCAGGACGGGGAGCAGGACGGGGAGCAGGACGGGGAGCAGGATGGGGGGGAGCAAACAGGGTGGGGATCCGATGGCGTGAGATGATGCTCTCGTGGTTGGGGCAGCAAAAGATTGATCGGATTTGCCGGTGGTAGGGAGCCGATCTACCGCCACCTCCGTCAGCTTTGACTCGCGATAATTCTGGATTTCCCAAGGCCGAAAGGCGTGCTCGTCGTCTCTCTCTGATGTCGGAAAATGGGCGGCTGTCAAGCGGGCGGGCTGGCTGGCTGGAAGTCGACAGGCAATAACAGCATGCCAGCCAAGCCCTCCTCTCTCCTGCTCTCCCTCTCCTCTTTTTTACCCCTCGCCGGGTTCGGCCGCATTCGGCCGCAATCATCCCAACTGAGGACGATGGCTCGTGCCACCTCCCCCAAAAGAGCCGGCACAGCCAGCAGGCCCGGCCGCCGCGGGCTGCACGGCGCCCCTGTTCCCCACACGTTGTGTTGGGGGGGACTCCTGTCTCGGTCAGGACTTGTGGATCCGGAGGTATTATTGCTTGCCTGCTTGCTCAAGACACTACGACTGGCAAGCCTGGCCTGGTGGTTATTCACGCGGGTGCTGGCATTGCCACCAGGAATGGCATTCGATGCGGGACTGGCCACGGCCCTGTGACCGACAGCTGATTGGAAGGAGTGGACGGAGGACCGAGCCCAGCGTCAGAGCTGCTTAGGCCGGCTCCGGCGGGCTCAGCCCCCCCTCCCCTTTCCCGCTTGCCGGCACGCCCGGCACCGGCCAAGGAAAAAGGCCGAATGGGGGTCATCTACGGCCGGCTACCCCAGCCCGTGATCCGCGACGGCTGGAAGGACTCGCCAGGCGACTGGTTCGACCGCCACCAGGATCCACAGTACCGGCTCCGGCTCCCTCGATGCAGGCTGGCCGGATGCGCCAAGAGGGGGGGGGGCGCCAGCTCACAATTAGTTGGTTCCTCCCAGGCACGACTTTTGGAGAGGAGAACGAATGAGAGAAAGTGAATGAGAGGAGCAAGATAAGTTCGAGAATCATGGAAAGGGGAACACTTACCAGATTAATCAGCGCTCGGAGAGCTACTCCGCCGAGCGAATCAAGCTGATAGTGAGTAGATCCTATTTTACGTACTAGAACGGGCCCCTGTATGGTCTCGTCTAGTTATAGCCTACGCCAAGGCGGGATGCCAGTAGAAATCGCGATTCTAGACCGCGTCAGGCCCGACATGATATTCACCGCATGCCACTGGAAGGCGGGTCGCATTCCAGCCCAGGGCGACGGAATCGATTCGAATGATTCCGTCTGGCCCCGAGCCATGACCCCGAGCTGGCGGCGGGCAGATCTGACGGATCTCGGATGGAATGAAGAATCAGACATGCCGAGTCTGACGCGGTCCCATACCACCCAGAGACGAGACTGGCGCATTGGCGGCGCCGGGGCGCGCCGGGAATGGGAATCAGCGACGCGGTGGTGTATCGCATTGCGTCCGGGCCCTGGCGGGGCGTCGGCGCCGTGCGAGGATATATTAAGCTGAATACCGGCTCGGTCGAGATGGTGGTCCGGGCCCACGGAAGGGACTGAGAGTGACTTGACGATCCCGCGGACTGGACGACCTGTGGAGATCTTGAATCGGCCCCGACAGCTGCAAGCAACCGTCACCTCACCATGCAGCTCACTCGTCTCCTGGCCATGATGGCCGCTCTGTCGGCGGCGGCTTCGGCCGAAAAGGCCTGCCGCCGACCGCGGCCGGGTCGAAGTAGCAGCAGCAGCAGCCTGGCGACTATCGCGGCCGGCACAAGCAGCCGGAGCCTGCTGCCTCCGATCATCACGACGACCCACTCTTCCTCGTCCGCCCCGGCCGCGCCGACTTCGTCCTCCTCCTCCACGGGCACGGCCGGGTCGTCTCACCAAGGGTCCCCGAGTCCGGGCACCACCACAACGCCGGGCACCGCCACCACTCCGGGCTCGACCGTATCCCGGTCGACGACGTCGGCCACTCGCAGCAGCAGCGCGGCCGGTCCGACGTATGATAGCACGGTCTACATCCCCGCCATGCTCGCGGCCCACAACGTAGGTGATTCGCCGGGCCCCGGGCCTTCGCCCGTGTCCGTGGGGGCAGCGATCGCTGACAGCCACCCCCGAGTCGAATACAGATCCACCGGGCCAACCACTCGGCCGCGGCCCTCACGTGGAGCCCGATTCTCGCGGCGACGGCGTTCAAGATCGCGTCGACGTGCGTGTATGGGCACGACACGACCGTCGACGGCGGCGGCTACGGGCAGAACATCGGGGCCGGATGGGACTGGACGACGGCAGACCAGATGGTCGGCAACGCCATGTACAACGGCGAGATGCCGTCGTACACGTACTACGGGGCCGAGCCGGACTTCAGCAAGCTCGGCCTGTGGGGACACTTCACGCAGATCGTGTGGAAGGGCACGGCCGCGGTCGGGTGCGCCACCGCCGACTGCTCGGGGCCGGGGCTGGCCAACGCGGCCGGGATCCCGCCGTACTTCTCGGTGTGCAACTACGCTCCGGCTGGGAACGTGGTGGGCGCGTTCGCGGCCAATGTGGGGCCGCCGCTGGGCGAGCCGGTCTATGTTACGCCGTGAGATGGGTTCCCGTATAAGTGATAGCCTGGCCAGAGCTGTTGGTCTTTTGGTCAGTCGGCGCTCGGATGGGGACGGGATATCGGCCGCTGCCGCGAGTAGGGGGCGGACGATTGGAGAATTGGATACGAATCTGGTGGCAACGTGACCGGCCAGAGCCGGGCCTAGGCGGGTTAAAGTGGGTCAAGATGCAAGATTTCAGGTAGGGTTTCCACAATTCGGGAGGGCAGGTGTCTTGTCGGTGCTGTTCTAGCAGTCGGGCTTTCGATTTTTTCATCAGGTTTCAACGTTTTCAATTTTTCTCATCAATTTGTTCTTTCTAGAATAGACACCCTCATGACCGTATTCTTCACTGCCGGCCAGACAACATCAGAGCCAAAAGCACGGCTGGCTGGCTGGCTATCTGGCCGTCTGCCCATGGTGGAGCTGTTCGGGCGGTCGAGAGGGCTGGCATGCGGTTCCAAAGATGCGCCGGTCCGACCCGGCCGTCGGACGCTTATGCCTCGAGGACAGGTCCAGCAATTTCTCGCCACCACATTAGCTACCGGCCATCGGCTGTCGCAAGAGCATGACTGGGAATTGTCCAGGACCGAGATCTCGCCAGATGATTCTGATGATAAAGCACACTGGTGCTAGGGAGTGTCATGGGCCGGGCGCCTGGGTTGAAATAGAAAAGACGAAAAGACACCGGACAGGCCTTCACACATGGCGCGTACCAAGGGGCTGGCTGGGGACGATGGACAATCAAAGTCCGAAGACAGTCTGGAAAGGTGGTCGGCAGCCGGCCGGCAGCGGTCGACTGATGGATGTTTGAGAGCGGGTGCAGATCCATGGGCTGGTTCAGAGTTTTGCGTGGGGCTGCTGCCGGTATCATGCACTCATGCACCTGTTGAGGGTGCAGATGATGATGGATACAAAAATTGCAGGATCAGGCTGCTGGGAACAGGTCGATCGGCACCTCAGCAAGTGGCCATTTTTGGCTGCGGATTCGAATCTCCATCTCGAATCCTCCTCCTGGCCGAGCCCGGCAGGCAGCCAAGCTACGGCGTGGCCAGGTCCACATTCTGCTTCTCCAGGCCAGCCGTTATCCGTTATCCGTCCAGAGGGGGGATATCGGCCGGCCTGGAGCTATTTGTCCAGGATACGCAGTCCAACCGGTCATGGAGGACTGCCTGTCGCAGCAATGGGACTTGTCCATATCTCGAGGGCTGGCCCCTCGGGATATTGACTTTGATTACTCCAGCATCTGGATATCGGCCGGACTAGAGCTATATATCTACAATCCATACCCCAGACTGCCACCAGAATGGCCAGAAAATCGCTGCTCATTGCAGCGCGGCGTCTGTCAATATCCCGAGGGCTGGCCAGAGACCCCCAGAGGGGCCATCTCGTCGCCCCTTGGGGGCTCTGGCCTTGCAAACAGGACCTTTGCAGGGCCTGGGAAGGGTCTCCTCGGGCAGTAGTTCAGGAACTCTGTGGCGCTCATAATGCGCCGGCCCCTCGGGATCTGGCCGGCTAGCAGGGGGATTAGGGAGTGGCCTCGTCGCTCCCTGGGGGGTCTGACCCTGCAATAGGACTCTGGCGGGGTCTTGTCAGGGTCTGCTCAGGCAGACTGCTCCTCAGGTCGATAGATATCCTTGCTGAACACATACCCATCTCCGAGTCTGGCCGGAGATGAGTATGTGTGCTGATTCCGACTCTGGGCGCTGCCTCCAGCCTCCAGCTTCAACATGATCGAATGGCGTCTTGGGGTGCTGCTGGCCGCTCAAGGTGAATAAGCAAGGGAGCTGGAGTATGTATCTCTTTTGTGCTTGGGATGATGCCCTCCTTGGCCGATCCGTCCCCTGCTCCACCCATCATCATCACCGCCGCTATCCCTGGCGTCTGTCGGCACGGCAAAGTTGATGAAAGTGGTCGCTGTTTTTCTCTCCAGTGCCCTCGGGCCAGTGGCCCAGGGGACCAGGTCACGCCGTCACCTGGTCCCCTTGGCCCCCGTGGCCCATCATCAGCACGTGACTCGACTCGCGCGCTCTCGCTCCCCACCCGAATCCGGGTGACCGGCCAGCGGCAGCAGCACAGGCCGGCCAGCCGATTGTTTCTCTGCTTCTCCCAAACTGCTCTCCTCACCCCGACCGACCGACCGCCCACTGCGGACCAACCACCGACCGACCGATATCGACCCCCCTTTATTGCCTGCCCTCTGACGTTTCCGCGTCATAGTGACCGCTGTTCCACTGCCCCCGCTGCCCTGCGCTGCTGCACCGCCGCCTCCATCACACGACCGCGACCCCCTTTTCTTTCATCAGCGCCTTTGTCATCAACCAGGTGGAACTGGGGTGATCGCCACATTGACCAGGCAGCAGCAGTAGCAGCACGAGTCTTTCTTGTCTCTGGCACGATCTGAACCTGAACCCAAGCCTGAACCTGAACCCGAACCGAACCTGACCTGAGCCCGAGCCCGTCAAGTATCATTTGTCCGCCTGCCCCGGCCAACCCGACCATCAAGATGAATCCCGAGTGGTGAGTATCCCGATCCTGCCCCCTCCTCGGTCGGGCCGTTTTACCAGATTGCGATCCCGCGCTGCTAACACGGTGCAGAGTTTCTTTTTCTCTTTCCGGATCCTATCAGCCTTGACCCCCGTCGCCTCCGTCGCCTCCGTCGCCACTATCGCCAAGCCGATTTTTGAAAACCGTGATCTGCCATCACCCCGATCCACCATCGCGGCCATCATCGCCATCACCGCCATCACCGCCATTGCCACTGTCATCATCCACTGCCATCATCAGCATGCCGCGCCGCTCTGATTTCATCTGGCTGGCCTTCCAGGACGACCGAGCCAGCCGCCACCCAATCGCCAATTCGCTAACCTGACCGCGCTCAACCCAGATACGACTACCTCTTCAAGCTCCTCCTCATCGGAGACTCGGGCGTCGGCAAGTCCTGCCTGCTCCTGCGGTTTGCCGACGACACCTATACGGAATCCTACATCTCCACGATCGGAGTCGACTTTGTACGTCACTGTGGTCGGCTGCTCCCCTGGCCCCCCACCCCCCCCCGCTGCTGTGGCCCATCAAGGGATCAATCGCTGACCCGTCTGGCTAGAAAATCCGCACGATAGAACTCGATGGCAAGACTGTCAAGCTCCAGATCGTGAGTGCACAGCCCACACCACCAGCCTCCTCCCACCGGGGTACTCTCTTTCTCTAGCAGCGTCGCCCCAAGCAGCTGCTGAACCATGCATAGTGGGACACCGCCGGCCAAGAGCGCTTCCGCACCATCACATCGTCCTACTACCGGGGCGCCCACGGCATCTGCGTTGTCTACGATGTGACCGACATGGACTCGTTCAACAACGTGAAGCAGTGGCTGCAGGAGATTGACCGGTACGCCACCGAGGGCGTCAACAAGCTCCTGGTCGGCAACAAGAGCGACATGTCAGACAAGAAGGTGGTCGAGTACACTGTGGCAAAGGTACGTCCGAGTCCAGCCATGGCCTGTCGAGTCTGGTCGAGTCTGGTCGAGTCTGGTCCAGCCCGGTCCAGCCCGGTCCAGCCCAGCCCGGTCCCATCCCGTCCGAATCGCCTCCCGATCCCACTTGCAGCCGCCAGTTGGTCTGACCCGTCGCCGTTCAGGAATTCGCCGACAGCCTGGGGATCCCCTTCCTCGAGACCTCGGCCAAGAGCGCGAACAACGTCGAGCAGGCCTTCCTCACCATGGCCCGCCAGATCAAGGACCGCATGGGCACCACCACGGCGAACAACCCGAAGCAGGTCCAGATCAATCCCGGCGCCGGCGTCAACGCATCCAGCAACTCGAGCTGCTGCTAGGCCGCCAGAGCCGGGCTTCGCCGCCGTGGCCAGGCGACGCGTCGAGGCAGGCGTGCCACCACAGCGCCCGCTGCCACTGCCTGCCTGCCAAACGGCCGTGACGCCCTGATGGCTGACTGACCTCGAGGAAATGAGAGCACGAGACGGGAACGTGCACGGAGCAGGGTTGTGGAATCCCGGTGATGGGAAAGGGCACGGGCATCCGCAGTTTTCTCGGTGGCACTAGTTTTGGACCTTGCACCGCAACCCGGCCTGTTTTTCTCTTGTTTTTTTCTCCGCTTTTTTCCCCGCCTTATTTCTCGCCTTTTTCTTCTCGCCTTTTCCTTCTCGCCATGTATCTGTGGCTTTCCTGTTGAGCGAGTAGATCGGAGGCCATGTGAGCGCTTGCTTGCGGTCGCACACCCGGCAGCGGAATGATGGGCGCCATGGGCGGCCTCGACCGCGTCTGTGCGCGCGCGCAGTCGCACCGGCAGAGTATAGCCAGGGCACCTGTCTCAGTCTCAGAGTAGGTGGCCGGGTCTTGGGTCTGGGCCAGTTCTGGCCGGTTCTTGCCCATGTTCACGGCCGATTTCTTCTGGTCTCTGTCGGCCTCCTTTCACTCCCCCTCTCTCTCTCCTATTTGGGTATGGCTGGGGCTTTAGAACGGAGTGCCAAATGGTAGTGGGTGGCCTCATAGTATGTGCAATCGAGCTGATTTCTTTTCCGTCGCGTTGTCAAACTGGAGAGACGAGAGTGAGTGCCCTGTAAGTGAGAAGTGTCATGGTGTGTCCGGGGCTGCCGTCATCACCTGTCATTGGATTCCTCGCGCATCGCAAACCCAGTCTCCCGTGATGGGGACAAGGCCGAAGATCGACCCCAGGAGAGGCCTGCCTGCCTGCCTGCCTACCTGCCTGCATCGCCCAGCACTCCTCTCGGCTGCGAACCGTCCCCGGCCGGTCGGCCCGGTGTCGAGGTCGGTGTGATTCATATCCTATCAGCCGGGCCACGGAGCCGGCCCGGCGGAAGAGCAGGGGGCATCCTGTCCGCGAGCGCTGTTGGGTGCTTATATCTACGCGGCTGGAAAGTGAAGCGAGGGGGCCGCCGAGTAGCTGACCGGTGGTATGGGGCCATGTATGGGCGGGGTTTCGTCTATATCGTGGGCAATGCGGAAGTACTCCTAACTTTACACTGCCCCCAGCCGGGCTTCATCGCCGGTGCTGTTGATGATTTGTGGAGATGGACCCGCCTCTCCACACTGGCTGCCATTGATCGCCTGACTACAAAATACTCCACCCCGATTTCTCCTACCCCGATTTCTCCAATACCGACGCCGTTACGCTGCCTGGCCGCTGTTGACCGGCTGACCGGCTGGCAGCTGCATAACAGTGCCCCGCCGACCTGGCTGGCCGAGAGGTGGCCAACCCGTATATATTGACCGCTCCAGATGGCCATCCATTTTCCCCATCCTAAAGCAACGGCTAGAACAGACACCCCGCGCGACAGGGGGGGCAGACAGACAGGTCGAGCGGAGAAATAGAAACATAAAAGTCTCCTATACCCACCGCATGTCATCGACCCTCACCTTCTCCAGATGGTCGTGCACCTGCCTGTAGTCGCGGCACACGTGGCGGCCGTCCCAGCCGTCGCTCCCCTCGACCCCAGGCGGGAACGTGGTCTGGGTGCCCTCCAGGGCCACGTCGGCGGCGCACATGATGGCCTGCCGCAGGTAGTCGACGCAGTGCGGCACGTGCCAGGCCGTGTCGGGGAGCGGCCGCGGCGGGCTGGCCGAGTAGGCGGCGTAGACCTCGGCGAGGGCGTAGAGGCAGTGCAGCTGGTGGGTCATCGATGTGGTGAAGACGGTCTTGTCGGGCCCGTACTCGGGCAGCGGATGCGGGAGGTTGTCGTACCTGGCCGGATTGGCGACGACTTGGTACCCGAGGCCCTCTGGATTGGGTCAGCCGGCCTTTCTTCCCCTCCTCTACTCCTCTTCTTTTCTCTTTCCGATTGTTCTTTTCTTCTTTTCTTTTCTTCTTTTCCCCAGGCTGATAATTATCTTCTGCCACTTACTCGGCACCAGATCGAGCCACTTTTGCTTAGTCGACGCGGTAAAGAACTGGGTCGAGTTCCGAGGCATAAAGGCCTCGTCGTGGCGAAACCGCACAATCTGTCGCGCGACTGCCCCGTCGTCCGAGTCATCAGTTAGCAATCGGCCCCCCCAGAGACCACAGACCGGTGCCCGCCTGCCGAGGAGACCACTCACACCGGGGCGTCACTCCGGTCAGATCGCCGCCTATCTCGTCGACCACGGCGGGGGCGCCACACGTCCTCGCCGATGACCAGGACTGCGCCTGCAGTCTCAGGACTAGGACCAGAATCACGACCAGCAGCCCCGTGTCGAGCACCGATCGCCAGTGCTGGGCGCGGACCAGGCGCCGCCGATGGGCGCGATCGCGGTCCATGTCGAGCGAGTCGGCGTCGCCGCCGCCGGACTCGGGGTCGAGCATGTAGTCCTCGCTGCCGCGGCGCGCGTCATCATCCTCGTGCTTTTGATCGTTCATCGCAGAGGTCGTCCTGTCGTCGTTGCTGTCGCCGGTGCCTGGCCGGGTCCGCGTCTTCGGGGCAAGGCGGTCGCGGGGGAAGAGAGGGGAGAAGGGGGAGGCCGGATTCTCGGGAATGGCTGGCAGGTGTGATCTGGGGAAAGCTGGGTGGGAGGCCGTACGGTGATGGGGCATCTTCGGGAAAGGGGGGGGATATATATCGATGGCCGGGTCGAGGTCGCTCAGCGCGATCAGGCCTGTATGGTCGCAGGAGATACGAGGGGAGAGCCAAGTTCAGATCAACGTCCGACATTTGTTTTTCACCACACTAGATCACCACGCAAGAGAGAGGCGGTCGCATCGCGCGCGCGCCTCATCTAGAGGCCGAGTGAGCCGCTTCAGCCTGCCGGCCTGCCGGCCTGTCTGCTGTGAGTGGGTCAAACCGGGGGGTGTCGCAGCTCCGACACACCGTGTCTGGGATTGCGCCCAGCCTCCCATCATCGTCAGCATTATCATCATCGTGCCGAAAGTGCAGGCTGTGAACGAAGCCGAGAAATACAGAGAGCGATAGAAAGAGCTCACGTGCCGCGGTCGGCCTCGCGTCGCCTCTGGTGCGCAGTCGCGGGAGGCACGGGCGGGCCGGAGGGTCCATCCACCGAAGGGCGGGGGGGCAAACTACCCAATGGGGTGGGGGGGCGCCTTGGATGCCGCTTTGCGGATCTGACGGGGGAGGGCGGAATCGCGAATCCACAAGGCGCTTGGGCAAAGCTATCCTCAGGCCGGGATGGAACAGGCTGGCTAATCGGAGAAAACTTGTCGAGACGGATGTGGGGGACGTCGCGGACGAACGACCGCTTCGCTCCAGGAGACGGACCGGCCCATCGCAATATTTAAGCTTGGGAAGAAATTCCCCGTTCTGCTCCAGCCCGATCGAGAGTCAGCCCTAGTCGTCATCCTCCCCCTCCATCAGCTCGGCAAGCTCAGCCTCCTCCTCCGCAGTGAGCACGCTCTTGCCGGCCGTATCCGCCGCCGCCGGTTCTTCCTCGTCTCCAGTTGCGGCGGCGGCGGCCGCCACCACTCGGTCCAGCTCTGCCCCGTTCAGGGGCCATGTCCGCACCGTGCCGTCGAGGCTGACGCTGCAGAGTCGGTCGTCGGCGCGGCGCCCGGCCGGGCCCGATATCAGCACCATATCCGTCACCTCATCGTGGTGGCCCTTGAGCACGGCCCGCAGCCGGCCGGTGGCCCGGTCCCACACCTTGATGTCCTCGTCGCGGCCGGCAGTGGCCACCCAGGCGGCGGTGGCGACCACGGCGCGCACGTGGTCGCCGTGCGCGAGCGTGTCGTCGGCCGCGAACGCCCTCGCGCGGGAGAGGCACTTTGCAGTCCCGTCGGCGCTGGCCGTCCAGAGATCCGCATCCTCGCCGTCAAACACGAGCTTGTACACGCCCGTCTCGTGCTCGCGGATCGGCTCCTCAAGCTTCACGCCGCCGGCCGCCGTGATGCGCCATCGCCGGATGTGGGGGTCGCTCCCCGCGCTGACCACGGCCGCCGCCTCGGCCGACGTGAGCGCCGGATCGACCGCAAGATGCTGCACCGCCATCATTGGCACAGCCGCGTCCAGGAGGGAGCGCGGCGGCCGAGCGCCGCCGCCGCTCTCGAGGTCCCAGACGAGGATCCTCTTGTCGGCGCCGCCGCTAACCAGGTGCGCCACGCCCGCGATCGTGACGCAGACGAGAGCCTTGACAAAGTCGTCGTGCCCCTCGTACTTCCGGCCCGGCCGCCCGGTCGACAGCTCCCAGGACCAGATCGCCTTGTCCCAGCAGCCGGCGAAGAGCGTGTCGCCGGTCGGGCCCCCAACCGCTAGGCAGATCAGGGGCGCGCGGGGCCCCCGGTACACCAGCGTGGGTTCGCCAGACTAGAGGGAATAAATAGCTGGTCAGGTCCAACCGCTGGCTCGCGCTGACTGACCCACGCCTCGGGACCTGAGAGGGGCATCTCTCTCCCTCTCTTGCTATACCTCGAGATCCAGTCTGCGGACACTGCCGGCTGACTCGGCCACCAGCACACCCGAGGACGGGGCAGCCGGATCGGGGATCACGGCATTGAGCTTGGAGTCGAGCGCGATGGGATTCCCGTGCTTGTTACCGGCCTTGGCGGCCTTGCGTTTTCGCTCGGCCTGGGCGGCACTGCAGACGGTGAAGGGTTCCCGACTCAGTCGCTGCCTCGTTTTGCCATGAGAGACGTACCGCGAGAGCTCACTCTGTCTCGAAGAAGTATTCCTGATTCGAGCACGGCTTCATTCTGAGGTCACCCGGGGTACGACGCGACGCGACACGAATCCGTAGCAGTTCCGTAGCAGCTCCGCAGCAGTTCCGCAGCGGCCGGTATCGCCAGACCCGTCCCTGCTAGGTAGGTGGTTCACCCCGCCGGATTACCTAATCGCGGGGACGTGTTTAATGGATCAAGTCGCGACTTGGCTAGACGCGTCGTCCTCCTCCCCATCTCCTCACAGCCCCAATGGATTCCGCCGCCGTGCCCCGTCCCCGCGCCCGGCCGGCCCACACGCAGGGCACCACCCGCTGCGCCTACACCCCCGACGGCGCCCGCCTCGTCACGGCCGGGTCCAACAACACGATCCGGCTCTACCGCACCGGCCACGACGGAGAACCCGTCAATATCGACGACTGCCAGGAGCAGAACCTGGCCGTCGCCGCCGCCGACGGCTTCCTCATCGCCGGAGCCGAGGATGGCACTGTCAGCCGGTACTCGCTCGCCTCGGCCGCGTTCGAGCGGTACCTCGTGCGGTCCACCCTCCCCGTGCGAGACGTCGCCCTCTCGCCCGACGGGCGGTGGTGCGCCGTGGCCAGCGACGAGCTCTCCGTCCGGCTCATCCATGTCGACGACCCGGCCCGGGTGCGCACCCTCGCCTCGCACAGCCGGCCGACCAAGCACGTCGCGTTCCAACCCGGCGGCGGCGGCCTGCTGGCCCTGTCGTGCTCCGACGGGGTCGTGTATGTGTACTCGCTGGCCCCGGCCGAGGGGCAGGAACAGGGGCAAGAAGAGGGACAGGAATGGGAGAGACCCGAGCTGCTGCGCCGGCTGCCGGGTCTGATCGGGGCGCTGGACGGCGAGGCCGAGGCATCAAGCCGGGTCGTCTGGCACCCGTCCGGGAAGGCGCTCGCGGTGCCGACGCCGTGGCGGACCATCCAGGTCGTGTCCACAGACGACTGGGAGAAGCAGCGGGTATTCCAGGGCGGTCACCTTGGCGACATCACCGCGCTGGCCTGGGCGCCCAACGGCGCCCTGCTCGCATCCGCCGGCCGGGACGCCAAGCTGCTGCTGTGGGAGACCAAGACACAGACCGTCGTGGCGAGGTACGACTTCAGCTCGGTCACCGGCCTGGCCTGGCACCCCACCCGGAACGTCTTCTCCCTCGCCAACTCCGAGGGCGAGGTCTACATCCACGACCCATTCGTGCCGGAGCAGCACGCCCCGCTCCTAAGACTGCCGGAGCAGCCGGTCCCGTTCATACACGACCCCTCGGCCCAGCCGCCGCCGGGGAACGGCCACCACGACTTGCTTGCCCGGCGACCCCGGCCGGCCCAGCGGCGAAACTCCCTCGGCAGCAGCATTGCCTCGTTCCTAGAAGCGATTGACGATGAGGAAGGCGGCGATGCCGGCGCTGACGAGGATGACGAGGACGGATTTGTCGTCGACGACGACGGCGCCGGCTACGCGGTCGGCCGCAAGCGCGGCGCCGCCCAGGTTGACACGTGGCCCGGAGTCGGCGGCCGGCCCGCAAAGCGACGGCAGGTGGTGGCGGCCGGACCTGCGTGCCACGCGCCGTTCCAGCCGGGCGCGACTCCCTGGCGCGGCAGCCGCAAGTATCTCTGCCTCAACCTGATCGGCTTCGTCTGGACCGTCGACCAGGACTCGCACCACACCGTCACGGTCGAGTTCTACGACCACGAGCTCCAGTCTGACTTTCACTTCACCGACACCTTCCTCTATGACAAGGCCTGCCTGACCACCAAGGGCGCGCTGTTTGCGTGTCCGCCCCGAGGTGGCGGCGACGGCGACAACGACCGGCCCGGCTCGCTCTTCTACCGTCCTCATGAGACATGGACCCAGCGCACGGAATGGCGCATCGAGCTGCCGCGAGGCGAGGCTGTTTCCGCCATGTCGCTCGGCGACTCGTTCATCACCGTCGCCACCAGCGCCGGGTACGTGCGGGTCTACACCCTGTTCGGGATCCCGCACCGGGTGTACCGGGCCAAGAGCACCCCTCTGGTGACGTGCGCGAGCTGGCGGGACTACGTGATCACCATGGGGAACGGGCCGGTCGGCCCGGCTGGCGCGGCCCGGCTGGTGTACTCGATCGAGGATGTGAGGCGGGACGAGGTCTGGCAGGATGAGGATACGGTGGCGCTGCCGGCGGGCGCGACCGTCGAGGGCGTGTTTTTCTCCGAGACCGGGGTATGTTTGTCTGTCTGTCTGCCTGTCCTGTCCCCCCCCCCCACCCGGGGGCAGACGATAATGCTGACAACAGGCCTGGCTGCGTGACTGCCTGTCTGATCTGCCAGGATCCCTACATCTACGATTCCACCGGTACCCTGCTGACTCTGGTGCACTGGCGACGGTCCTCGCGGGCCCGCTGGGTGCCCGTGCTCGACACCAAGCTCCTACCCCGGCTGGCGTCGGGCCGGAAGCACGAGTCATACTACCCCGTCGCCGTGGCGGACAACAAATTTCACTGCATCATCCTGAAGGGCGGCGACCGGTATCCCTACTTCCCGCGCCCGCTCTTGTCCGAGTTTGAGTTTCTGGTGCCGCTCAGGTCGGCGCCGAAGCCGGCTGCCAAGACGGCGAGGCCGGCGAACGCAAACCGCGACGACGACGCCGAGATGGCCGACGCAGACACAAACCAGGAAGAGGAGGAGGAGGACGGCGGGCCGGCGGGAGTAGAGGCAGACACTGACGAGGGGGCCGAGGAGCACCGGCTCCATCAGACGCTGCTCCTCAAGGGAATCGAATCGGCCCAGCTGCGCGATCTCGCCGAGGAGGCGTCCTCCCGCCGCGCCGGCCGCGCCGAGCGGCGGCAGCGCCTCGCCCGGATAGACCTGGACATCAACAAGGTGCTGCTGCAGCTGCTGGCGGCCGAGTGCCGGGCCGGAGACGAGCGCGGCATGCGCGCCCTGGAGATGGTGGAGCTGATGCGGGACCCGACCGGCAGGATGGTGGAGGCGGCCCTCAAGGTGGCGGAGCGGTACGGCCGGCGCCTGTTGGGGGACAAGATTCGGGAGCTGGGGGAGCGGAGGCTGGCGGGAGAGGAGGGAGAGGAGGAGGGGGAAGACGAGGAAGAGGAGGAAAATTAAACTCGGACGCGTCTGCTCTCCGCCATGTCCAACCCTGCTACTACTTACTATCCAGACCCGCCGTGTTTCAGTTCAAGATGCCGCGCTGCGGTGCTGCTAAAAGTCTGCCTCAAGAGGCGGAGTCCGTCCTCTTCCGGCTTTTACCGCAATGCCACAGCTCTCTCTGCCCCTCTGTCTCCCCCCTCTTCCCCTCTCCCTCCCTTCCTGCGCTCGCCCCGCTTTGGACGCAGTAGCCTCGGCCGACGAGGTATCAACACGGACGAGAAAGAATGGAAAATCACATAAAGGAGCCCTGGACTGAATTTGATCCAGGGCTCTGCCAACTCGGTTGGCGCAGCACCAGGACCGATGAATGAAGGCCGCCTTCCACCAACAGCAGCAGCACCGTCGTCGTCGCCGCCACCACCACCATCACCTTCACCACCACCGTCGCCAAGGAAACACCGGGGGGGGGGGTGAGGGGCAGCTCGCAGTTGGCCAGGAATCCGAAATTGGACCGACGACCGGGGCACTGTCACACCGAGACAGCCAGACCACCTTCACTAGCGTATCGCGCCACCACGGTATCACAAGCTGGAAGGTGTCGATTCCACGTCCCGAAGAGAACATGAGAGGACTTGAAATGTCCTGGTTTGGCAGATACGACCGAGGCACGGACCCCCCCCCCCGCCACCACCGCCTCTCAAGGACAGCGGCGCTGCCCTACGAGCGGAGGATTTCAACCTGCAAATGCAGGTCGTTGGAGAGGCATGTGATCCCGACCTCTGTCTATTACAGGCGCTTCCTTTCCCCTTGATTCATGATCGGTATCACCAATACCTCTTCGGGCCAATTTTCGCAGCAAAGTCTGTGCTTCTTCCTGTCTTCCTGTTTCTGCTACACACCGTCCCCGCCATCTCGAGGCCAGTGGCAAGGCCGACGGCTGTTGTCGGTGGCACGCTACGGAACAAGGTCCGCGCGTAGGGACATGGCCCGCACGTCCTGCGAGATCCGTGCCCAGCAGATGGCGGTCGACGGCGTGCCTCCACCCTCGGTGGCACTGCTGCGGCATAAGTATTGCGTGATCGGTGATCCGTGCCATGTTAGCGGTACCATCGCTGCGGCATGTGGCCCGCAAGTGCTGCGAGGTCCGTGCCAAGACGGGCGGCAGATGTGCCTCTGGCCTCGGCACCATCTTTGGACAGGACATAAGCCGGTGTTGCATACATGCGTCCGTACCGGCCCAGCCAGACTGCCAGCCCGCCCCGCGCCCTAGGAATAATGAACTGCGATGAAATGGAACCGAGCGTCGTGGGGCTGGCCGTCTAACGCCACGAGCGCACAGCTGCAGCCGACCGACCGACCAGCCCCTTCTCTCCCCATCGTCTCCCCTCTCCCATCTCCGCATCCTCCTCTCTCCATCCTCTTCTCCCCAAGAGAAAAAGACTACGGTGAAAAAACCCTCCTCGCCGCAATGCACCGTCGCCGCCGTGACAAGCGCTATCAGGACCGGCATCAGCACCAGCACCAGCACCAGCACCAGCACAAGCACCTCCACCACCACCATCACCACACCATCGTGGCGCTGTCGGCCGGCGAGGACACCCCTGAGGACACCTCCGAGGTCGCCCTCGGAGTCGTCCCCAATGGCGTCCCCAATGGCGTCCCCAATGACGCCCCCAATGACGGCCCCAAGGGGGCCCCCAAGGGCTTGACCCTCATCCATGCCGGCCTCTTCCGCACCGGAACCAGATCCATAGCCGAGGCGTACCGCGTCCTCGGCCTCCGGGTCCACCACGGCCTCACGGATGATTTCCTCGACAGTCCGTACCCGCAGATTGAAGTGGCTGCATACGCGACCTGGCCAGAGATCCTCCTGCCGTTGCTATCATCATCATCATCATCATCATCGTCATCACCGTCATCGTCGTCATCGTCGTCATCATCGCCGCCATCGTCGCCATCATCGCCGTCGTCGCCATCGCCGCCATCACCAAACCAATGGGAACGGCCCCCGTTCACCCGAGCCGACTGGGACGCGATCTGGGGCGAGTACGATGTGGCCACGGACCTTGCCTCGCCATTCGTCGAGCAGCTGATCCAGGCATACCCCGACGCTAGGGTGGTGGTGGTGCAGCGCGACTTTGACCTGTGGTGGCACAGCTTCCAGACCCGGGTCCTCACCAACATCGTCACCATCCACGACATGGCCATGTGGCTGGGCTGGAGGGTGGCCGGGATCCGGGCCGTGCACGCGCTGCGGGCCGTCATGCGCGGCTTCTTCGGCACCGCCGACCTGAACGACATCCTGACGAACCGGGACCGGGCCCGGACCGTGTACGAGGGATACTACCGCCGAATCCGGGCCGCCGTGCCGGAGCACCGCCGGCTCGAGTACCGGCTCGGGTCGGGCTGGGCGCCCCTGTGCGAGTTCCTGGGCCGGCCCGTGCCGGACCTGCCGTTCCCGTACCTGAACGAGGGAGAGGCCACGGAGCGGCACATTGTCGAGTGCTGGTGGAAGTACGTCTGGGCGACGCTGCGCCGGCTGGCATCGTGGTTCTCGGCCGCGGCCGGGCTGGTGCTGGCAGGCGCAATCGTGTGGTGGTGCGGGAAATACTGCTGGCCGTGATGTGATGGCGCGAGAGGAATGAGGAACCGGTCCACATGGCCCCGCCGGACGACGCCGCTCGGAGGGAGGGGGCAGATGAGGGGGCCAGGAGGGATTAGAGAAGACGAAGAGTATACTCAACCAGCGAAATTACCATTGGCCGATAAAAAACCGATACATCGAGCCAATGACATGTCCATACATGTACATGCCCGCCGTCCGGTGTTTTGCTTGGCTGACCACAGGCCACGCCAAGATGTAGGTTACCGATCCGCACGATCCTACCGTTCGTTTCGGTGGGGCAGCCAAGTCAATTGCAACATCTGTTCCAGACCGAAACAGAACAAGGGCGATGGCGACATGCGACCGGACGACGTAACGATCAGCCGATGCCGCAGAGACCTCGAGAAACGGAGGGAGAGGGCGAGAGATCGAGGTTGCGAAACCAGTACTCCACCTGGCCGACCGGTGATGCCCTCTGCCGCCGGCCGCGCCTTGCCGGTCAACAAGTGTTTATCTGGTCCCGATAATAATAGTTCGATTGGCGCCCCCTCCGCCCATTCACTCTTCGCAAAGATGGCCAGACCGGGTCCCGAAGTCGCACCGTCCCGCAGCCGCCGGCCCCAGGCTGGTACTGCTGGCACTGCTGCCGCTGCTGCCGCTGCTGCCGCTGCTGCTGCTGCTGCTGCTGCTGCTGCTGCTTCCTCCACCTCCGGCGCGGCCGCCGCTGCCGCCGCCGGTCGGGTTCCCCGACAGCGGCGCCAGGCAGGCCAGCGGCGCGGCAAGCAGAGAACCCGGAAACAGAAGACTGTTACATCCCTGGAATCACAGAAACGGATATTTCCGTGTGCACGGAAACCGGCTAACCAGCTGCCTTCCCTGCCTGCCCTGCCTGCCTACCTGGGCGGCTATTACTCAGCCGGCAGGCAGTGCGTGCCCCCACCCCGACCAGCGCTTAAGCAACACGATGATCTCGTCGACTCGCCGGCGCGCCGGCGCGAGACTTTGCTATGCTACATCTCCACCTGTGCGGCGGAGGAAGTCTATTCCGGTGCACATTGTTGGCATCCCCACCATCCCCCGTCCCCACCATCCCGGGAAGCAGGGACTGCTGACTGACTGCAAACAATCGAGGGCAGCGGCCCTCTCGGGGGTAAGGGAAATCAACCGAAACCCCCAAAATCGGTGAGCGATCGGCCAGGTGGGCCGGGGGCTGCATGTGGATGAGCACAGAAGGAGGGGGGCGCGGCGCTGGATTGGACTCGATACGAGAGACTGGCTGCGGACGGCGACCCCCGCGTGCGAGCGGGCGAGCGGCGGCGGTCGCGCGCCGTGCACCGTTCCGAGGAGAACGTTGCGAGAGACAAGTCTGTCAGATCTGTCTCCAAGCCCAAGTTCGCGCCGGTCAGGACAAGGTGACCGGTCGCGGCGTCCTGTCAGACAGACACGGACGCACCGGCGCAGCGAGACGGCCGGCTGCACCTTGGGGGACGGACCCCTGGTGGTTCGCGGCCTGCTCGGTAGGCCCAGGTGCAGCAGCAGGTGCAGCAGCAGCAGCAGCAGCGGCGGCGGCAGCAGAGGCTGCCCCGGCCGCTTGCCAAGCTGGCGCGGGGCCTGGGCGCGGGCGCGGGCGCGGGGAGTCGAGTTCCGCTCCCCCGGTGATGACCCAGCCAAGCAATCACTCGTACGGGGTGTGCAAACCAAAAGGAGCGCCAGCTAGATCGATCCATCAGGACTCGGACATTCCAGCCAAGTACTTGGAAGATGTCGATTTTATCGCGATGCAACCTTCCGGATAAAGCAATAGCCGGATCCGAGTCTGGAGCTGCCGCCGCTCAGAAGTGAAGACCTAAAAATGGACATGCCACCACCACCACCATTGCTGCCCGCGCCGCGCGCTGCCTGGATGCTCCTCTGACCACCCCCCACCGCCGCGCGCCGCGCGCCATCTGCCGAGACCAGCGCAACGCCCGTTCTCCGTCCTCACCTCATCTTTCAGTAAAGTGCACATCCACGTAAGGGAGCAGAGGGGCGACTCAGCCACGGGTTCCCCCCCGCGATGCTGCCAGGCTCCAGGCTTTTTGCTTATTGGCTTGCTCATCTCACACCCGGCCAGCCCACCCCTCCCCCTGGCCGTGGCCCGTGCCCGCGAAACGCCCCCGCTATTGCTGCCTCTGCGCTCTTTTCTCTTTTCTTTTTTTGTTCCACCCTCTTCCCCAGGGACGCGCCCGCCCACTTCGATTCTTCTCTTTTCTTATTTTGGCCGGTTTTCCGGGGTAACCCTTCCACCACCGCACCACCGTGGCCGGAGCTGGGCTTTTTGGCGCCCTGGCCACCCCCGCCCTTTTTCGTCCCTCCGGCCACGTGGTGGTGTGGTAGCGGGCGGTGGTCCTGTTGCAAAAGTGGTGGTGTGCTAGTTAGCCCTGGCGGCGGTACCTACATCTCTGCTGCCAACGGTCGCCCGCTTCCCGCTAACCCGGCCGGATCTAAATAATCATCACATCGCTCCTGAATCCGTTTCTTACTTTTCGGTAGAAGCAGGAGAGAAGGGAGGCGCGGGCTTCCATCCTATTTCCGATTCCATCTTGCATTACTACCACGACCACCACCGCCACGACCACCGCCTCCATCACCTCCACCACTTCCACCACCTCCACCGCTCATTACCATCACTATATCTGGCCGTACCGCCACCCCCCCCCCCAAACATACAGCACCCGCCGCACAGACACTCATATCATTTCACCTTCCACCAGCTCCGCGACCCTCAGCCCCTCTGTCCAGATTATCTTCATGTCCCCCCTCCCTCTCTCCGCTTTCTTCTTGTCATCTTTCCTCTTTTGCTCAGCAGCGACTACGGGACCACCTGGCGGACCTGACCACGACCCGACCTGATCCGACCTGGCCTGCCTAATAACTTGCCCACCTTGGCCTAGACCCGGACCCAGGACTGCTGGGGCCTGTCGTCAGTCAGTACCTTCTCCGGACTCGCTCGCTCGCTCGCCCGTCCGCGCCCGCCTGTCCGCCCGCTGCCTGCTCTCAATTCCCCTTTTCTGCGCGGTGGTAGGTACCCATACCCTTCTCTTCCCCCGCCCCACCGGTTTGGGAACCAGAAGCAGAGACCTCGCTCCCGCTCTCCCACTCTGCCACTCCATTCTCCCACTCTCCCACCAGGCGGTGTGATTCCGTCATCGGCCGTCTATTCGACTTGCCCCCAACATTTCCCCTCCAGAGACCAGAGAACCACGACCCCCCCTTTCCGAAAGCGGGTCCGCCGACGATAGCCAGTGCAACAAGTTTTTTTTGTTAGAAGAAAAAAAAACTGCCTCCCCTCCTGCACTAATACGCTCAGCCTTCTTTCCTTCTACTTTTTATTCCTCTGCTTTTAACCCAGACAGTCTCTACCGTCCGCGTGCTCCCTGCCCTGCCCTGCCCTGCTTTTCCCAGAGGCTTTGCGCCCGCGCCGACTGCCCCCCAGAGGCGGCGACCCAACCCCGACGGCCTCCTGCGAGGGCCGGACCCTTCATATCTCGCCATCGGTCATAGAGCTCAGACGTACCCAGCCCCCCCCTCCTCCCTCTAAGAAACCCGGAGCACCGCCGCATTCTTATCGGCCGGCCGGAAACTGGCAAGATCAAACTGGCACACGAGAGCTTGAGCAGGCAGAGCCACAGCAGAAGAGAGAGGGCAAGCGGTACATGCAGCCTCTGAGGCTCTGTGGTATTGGTCGTCGACGCCCCGCCTCTACGCCCGAGCTGTTGGCTCGTCCGCACGAGGCTGCCTCTGAATGTTTGGCGAGTCGCCGTCGCCGACTCGACACCACCTACGCCACCACGCGGCACCACGCAGCGCTATCGGGTTCAGAGGTATAATACACAGCCGGGACAGGACAATAGAGGGTGGAGATATACCCTCGGGCCACCCCCACCGAACCCCTCCGCGCACCGAGCTCGAGCTCGATAATAGCCCAAGTCCCACCGATTCCCGAGTCCCGACGTAACCCGATCTGATCTTGGCCACGGAAATAAGCTACTTGCACCGAGCTGGGTCGAATAGACTCGCGACCGCATGGTATGTGGTAAGGCACCCCCCCCCCCATACCCATCCGGACATGTACCTCTCGGTCTGGGCCCTCGTTTCGCTGCTGAGCCACTGCTGCTCCCTGCCTGCGCCCGTATCACCGACACCGACCAGGTCCCCATGCCCTCGGCCCCCCCCCCCGCCTCCGCGTACCCTTCTTCCCCCTCATCTAACCCTTGACATCTTTTTTTCCGTGCCTGGATGTTGCAAATCGCGCGACGGCGAATCGTGCTAACCGCCATTCCCGTCCCCCACAGTGGCCGAAGCTGGAGCGGCAGCAGCAGCAGCAAGAGGAGCAGGAGCAGCTCAAATGGCTACGATGACCGAAAGCCCCCACCGCACACCCAACATGCCCGGCTCCGGGCTCCACCAGCATCAGCACCCGCACCCGCACCCGCACCAGCACCAGCACCAGCTGCATCACGTCCTCGACGAGCCCATGAGCGGCACCCGCATCGTGCCGATCCCCACCGTCCAGACGTCGGCCCCTCCGGCCGGCGACCCCATGGAAATCACCACCCCGACCCCGACCTCGGCCACGCTCACGATCAGGAGGAATAGCCCCGATCCCAGCGGTGGCGATCGCTCCAAGACCCCCTCTCCCAGCGGCGCCAGCAGCGGTAACGAGCAGGGTGGCCAGCCCGGCGGGCTGCCGGGGCCGCTCTCCGATGCGGCTGCCGCTGCGGCGGCGGCTGCCGTCGCCGCCGCCGCCGCCGGGTCGCAGCCCAAGATCGTGCAGACGGCCTTCATCCACAAGCTCTACAAGTGAGTTGCCTCGCTTCTTACGCCGAGCACCGGCCCGGTTGCGGGCCGCACCCAGAACTGACCCATGGCTGTGTGCGTGTGCGGACAGTATGCTGGAGGACCAGACGATCCAAAATCTGATATCTTGGTCGGCAAGCGGAGAGAGTTTCGTCATGTCTCCGACAGCCGAGTTTTCCAAAGTGCTTGCGTATGCCTTGACCGCCCTTGACCGCACCAAACCACTTGGTTGCACATCAGAGCACCCCGAAGACTGACCGAGTCCAGACAATACTTCAAACACACCAACATCTCGTCCTTTGTCCGGCAGCTGAACATGTACGGCTTCCACAAAGGTATGCGCCATATATGTCCGCCTCTCGCGGCCGGACCAGCTGACAGACCCTCTAGTGAGCGACGTATTCCACACAACCAGTCCAGAGTCATCCCTCTGGGAGTTCAAGCACGGTACTGGGAGCTTCAAACGAGGCGACCTGGCCGGCCTGCGTGAGATCAAGAGGCGCGCCTCCCGCCATGCCCTGGTGCACAGAGAATACAGCAGCCAGAAGCCGAGCCCCTCCCAGCCGGGGACCCCGTCCGAGCCGCTCCCGCCGATGCCTCCGCAGCATCCCATCGTGCACGAGAGTGCCGACGGCCGGATGGCCACCATAGAGCACACCCTGTACGACCTCAGCCTGCGCCTGCAGCGGAGCGAGGAGCATGCACACTACGCCAACATCAAAAACCATGCGCTGATGGACTCGATCGGACGGATACTGCAGTTCAGCCAGGACCTGTGCCGGAGCGTCGGGTCCCTCGCCAACCCCGACGGACCGGTCTACCGAGATGGTTAGTGTCGGAGCTGTCCTCACTGCTGCTCCAGCTTCATCACAGGCAACGGCGCCCGCCGGCAGCCTGCAGGCATACCGAGGAATCGCTAACGGGTGGCCACAGTAATGTCCCTACAGTCCGAGATCCAGCGCCACGGCGACATGTTTCGAACTCTTGAAGACAATCAGCACGAGCCCCCGTTCTCGGGAACTCGCCAGTTTTTCTCCAACCTGGACAACGGCCCGGTATCTCCCCGCCAGCTCCCGCAGGATGACCCGAGGAGAGCCACGCTCGCGGTTCCCCAGCACGGCGGCGGCGGCGGCGGCGGCGGCGGCGGCGGCGGCCACCGGGTCACAAGTGCCAACTACTATCGCCCCCCCGTGCCGTCAAGCCTATCAAATCTATCGAACCTTTCGAACCTGTCGGTCAGCACCCGGCGGGCGTACGGCTCGATCGGGACCGGAAGCACCCAGGTCTCGCCTCTGCGAAATCAGCCACCGCCCCCGCCGCCGCCCCCGCCGTTGCCTCTCGCTGTGGTGGAGCCCCCGAGCAACCTGGCGCGGCGGCACACCAGCGCCGACATCCGCGCCCACTGGCAGTCACAGTCGTCCCCTCTGCCGCTGCCGCCTCCGCCTCCGCTCCCGCCGCTACCTCTCAGCGCTGCCTCCTCCAACAGCCCGTGGCCCCCATCGCCCAGCCGGGCTCTCCCCGGCGGTGGCGGCCCCGACGACAACCAGCGTATCCGCGACTCCCTCTCGACTTATTCTCTTCAGACCGCCTCCCAGATCCATCACCACCAGCCCCATCCGCAGTCGCGCCCGGCCACGCCGCCGCCGCCGCCCTTCTCAAATGGCGCCACCGCTGAGGCATTTTCAGGCTGGTCGTGGAGTTCGGCCTCGCGCGGTGGCGGCGGCGGCGGCGACCCCAAGGGGCTTGGTCTCCGGGACGGTCTCAGAGACGGGTCCGCCCCGTCGACCAGGAGGGGCAGTGTGGCCCACATCCTCAACCCGTCCGACACGGTCGAGCGGGATGAGGAGGAGGACTCGAGAGACGAAGACGTCCGAAAGAGGAAGCGTATTGGCTAGGGTGGATCCGGCCGGCCAGCCAGCCCCATCACCTTGAGGAGTCGCCCGCGTCCATGTCGCTCGGCAGTCCCCCATCTACTCCCGGATGTTTCCTGCCATCAACTACAGGCCCACCGCCCACTTCCATTTTCACAGTACATATATAGACACGGCCCCGCCCCTTATGGATGCTTACCTGGATACGTGGCGCATATTCTACCCCCACCACCGGTCTCGTGGTCCTCGCATCAGCATTGTCAACAGCAGCATCTTCACCAGCATCATCTCATGGTTGTGGTTATCGGTTGGATGGTTTGGGCGCAGCATGAGGATTAGGCGTGTCCTAGTTTGTAATACACGCTCTTCGATTTGCGGGATAGAGCTGGCAATGCGGCATTTCGCAGCGACGGCGGTTGGGGAGAGGGGGGGGGCATTGGCGCAGCGCTTAGGGTCATTTTCTCCGCCAGAGGGGCGGGGGGTGTGTCGGGCAGGATCGGGTAGGGTCGTGTAGGGTCGGGTCGGGCCGGGACAGGCCACTTGATGGGCCCGTCCTGTATTTTTTTTCTCTTCTTGTCTGCTCTTTTGGAGTGACCCCTTCTACACTTGGTTTGACTTGAGTGCTCTGATTAGTATCAATGTGATCATGGTGGACGGCTGCATACCGCCGTGGAGTGGCGCGGCGGGCGGGGTGGATCAGGGTGGGGGGCGCTCACGTTCAAGTTCAAATACGGCGAGCATACCAGTGGGTCAGTATTCTAATAGGTAGGATGATTTCCATCCTCGGCGTGTTTGGCCGGTAGTGATCTCCATCGCCGTCTCGGGCAGCGTAACAGGGTCCACCACATACAATCTACACGCCCACTGGGCGTCAGTAATAGCCATCATGTCATGGCCGCCATCGTGCACAGATGACACTCTTCGCCACGGCCCGGATAGCGGAGGCGGCGGCGGCGCCCCCACGTCCGAGCTGGCAGGGCTCGGCAATCATGCCGCCCAATATACATGATAGAACAGTGGCCCACACGGCCACTTATATACACGGTGCCTCCCCCCCTCGCCCCTTTTGCATGCAGACCGCGATGCACAGTCCCAGCCCTAGATGCTGTCCCCAAACTCTCGCCGACCCCCCCCCCTGTTCCGCCTGCCGTTCTTCCGGCCCGCTCTCCCCGTCTGCCGCCGGCCTTTTAGATGATCGTCTTCGGTCGTCATCACGACATTGTCGTCCGAGGGATGATCCGCCGCCTCGGCCGGGCCGGCCTTGACCCTCTTCCTCGTCCCCGCCGCGCTCCGGCCGGGCTCATCATCATCATCCTCATCCGCTTCGCCCTCCCGACCGCGTGCCCCCCCACCGGGGCCCGCCATGTCCCTGCCGGGGCGCCTGCGCTTGAGCTTCGCGTCCGCGGCCGCCGCCACCCGCCTCGG
>JAOYNC020075453.1:0-61013 GCA_025802115.2 Bertia moriformis
AGCTGGACATTTACTCGCTCGGTGCCCAAGCTGGCCACAGTTGAAGCACTTCATAGTCTTTTCTCGTCCTCCAACACGTGAAGCTTTTTCGGTGGCAGCACCTTTAGATCGCATGGCGTCCTCATCAATGATTTGATTAATCATATACTCCTGGGTTAAGGCTACATTCGAGTTCATAATTGTGTTTCTGAATGATGAATACTCGTTGCCTATACCACGGAGGAACCACATCACACTTAGTTCTCTGATGTCGATTTTGGCATCACCATTCATCCTGATGAATTCCTCTGCCATCTGCGTAATATCTTCAAAGGCTGTCTGCATTGAGCTATGCTTTGATTTGTCCCAAGTCCAACTCGCCAGTCTCATGAGCTTCATAGCTTTGCGGGTGTTCGTAGTGCGCAGGTATCGCTTCTGCAGGTAGTCCCATTTTTGTCCTGCATTTGACAGTTGATTGACATCAATGGCGGCCTGTGAACTTAGGCCGTGTTCTATGATGGAGTCTGCCTTCAAATCATTCCGGAACCACTTGCTGTCCTTATCCAGAACTCTTGAATACTCAGTGTTGCCAACATCTTTGTAGTACTCTATCGCTTGCCAGCAGCCCTGCATATACAGCTGCTTCTTGACGATTTGAAACCAGTGATGAGCGTTATCTTCTGACAACTTCTCAACAGTGTATGGATATACTTTCACTGCATTGTCCTCTTCCAATTCCCTTATCTCTAGAGGAAGATGGTATCGCTTGGCTCAGCTACCATGTTGACGTGCTCACAACTCGGTCCTCTTCGCTGAGCGAAATCCTGGCCGGGATTGTCGTAGGAAGGGTATCGAGGGTGAGGCTCGCAGGCGTCGGTGTATCGGACGGTCTACAATCGATGTGAAGCGAATATAGAACCCCCGGGGTGTCAGCGTATGTTAGACGTCAATTTGACAAGCTAGGGCTCATAGCCAATGAAACGGGGAAGCACTCTGTGACAACTTGAATACTACGTGCATCCTTTACTGCGCGATACTATCGTTATACCTCTCGGCTACCGTATAGACCTCGTAGGGCTATCCGGACAATCGGCACCGCTGCCCCGAAGCTTCCCCGTTTCAAGTTTAAACGCTTCATTGATTTATCCGCTTCAATCTGAAGCATCTTGCTCCACTGCTCATACGTCCAATCCTTGCGCACGTGTGCCCATTCATAGCGTAGTTTAGCTATTTCCTCGGTTAATTGGGGTCTTTTTTGTGCTCTCTGGTGGCCATACCCTGATTCTTTTAACATGCGTGCAATGGTGCGTGTAGAGATGGGCATCCCAAGTAATTTGCAGATATCTTCGGTTTTGATAAAGGGATCCCGCTTAATTTGTAAAAGAATATATCGCTTATCAGCATCGGAAAAGATCTCTGGTCGTTCAATGCGGGGAGAACTAGTGCCAGTGGTGGAGGACTGATATGTTTGAATGGTGGTTTGAATTGTTGTATATGGTAAATTCATTTCGCGCTGAATATCGGCCTTTTTCTGGCCTGCAAGGAATCGGCCAACTATAATTCCCCGTTGAAAAGGTTCTAATTCCTTTCTATTAGAACTAGTAGAACTAGTAGATCGTAAAGGTGTGCGAGGCATGGTGTAGGTGGTTGAAAAGATGGTGGACAATATCAGGTATTACGATAGACTTTTGTCGGGTGACTGTATATTATTTTCTTTAAACAAAGATGTCTAGCTACATAGTTTCTTTTCTGAAGATAGGCCCGATATAGCTAGTTTCTAGCCATTCCCAATCCTCTTCTTTACCTTTGAGAATAAGGTCCCTTCCGTAATTCACAAGCTGCTCCTCTTGCTCCCGGGTCAAGGGTGCTGCAACAACAGGTGCCCAAGCCAAAATCTGAATTCCAGTATAGACTGCCACTGAGGAGAGTTGCTTCTTGCTCAATGGCTTATAACCGTCCACAAAGCCTTGAAGCAGAGATGTACAACTACCGACACCCTTGAAATATTCATATGTGTACATGTCTCCCAGAAACTGCCCCAGGTCGAATTCAATGCAGCCAAGGTGGCACGCTTCCCAGTCGATAGGAGAAACAAGGATATCTTGCTTGGTAGTAGCAGCCGTTTTTGAGATCAAGATACTGTTCAATCCGTTAGTCATTGAAAGCAACACTCCTCAGTATTCAACCCACTTACTTTCGGACAGCAAAGTCCCCATGGACGATTGTCTTGCTAGCATCATCAATCTCACCATAAATTGCCTCTTGCACATACTTCTGGAAATTTTCCGCACGTCCATCAAAGAGGCTGGGGAAGCTATCCATTGCTTTGGCCACACCGCCAGCCAAAAGGGTATACATCGCATCCCGGCCTTTTTTATTGCAGCCAACCTCCTGCACCACTTCTGGGTCTGAGCTACGGTCGTGAAAGGACGCCAACCAACGCCCCAAGGCACGAGCGATGCTTGCCACAAATGAGCCTGGAAGTTTCTTTGACTCCGGAGAAAGGAGGAAATTCCCCAATGTAGTGACGTCCGAGAATTCTTCCATCACTTGAGTATTAAGTTGCGGAATAAAGTGGTAGTGGCAAGGTGTCTGAACAAGTATGCCATTCTGGTGGACAATGGGGCTCAGACCATTTGCGAGAGCTTGAAGGATTCGTTGTTCGCCTTGCTACAAATGATGGAAATGTCAGACAACATGTAGTTTTGGCAATTTTCTGCTCACATACACATCGGTCGGCTTGGATATGCATCCCTGGCATAAACCCCGAGAAGTCTTTGGAATGTTTGATAATGACGCTGCTGCTGCCATCGGGAAGAGGGTTGGAGAGGAAGCCCCTGAAAGTAAAGTTGACGACTCCGCCAGAGACTTGCTCGACAGAAGAGCATGCGTAGCGAGTAAATGCAAGCTCTTTCAGTATGGGAGTTGCAAGCTCAATATCACCTTCCTGAGATGCCATAATCCGGTGCACTACAGTCTGGATCTTAGCCGCCTCAGTCATTTTGCAAGTGTATGTAGCACAATAAGGGGGCAGGGGGCGGGAAAGATAAATAAACAGGCTCTATCAATTGAATCGGAGGCTCGGTGTTTATCGATCTCCAGACCGAAATTGTAGGTTTCTCAAGAAAAAGAAATATGATTGTGCTATCGTCAGCTACGCCCACGGGTATACGTACGATGACCAGTTAATTTCCGCATTTCTCTATCAAGCATAGAACAGGGAAACTCAGCGCATGACCTTGCATAGGTACCATACTGTTAAAGGCAAGATAGCATACGTCCTCCAAAATGTGACATTACCGTAAGCGAGGGCAGCAGCAAGCAGCATTAGCATCATCTCGAGGCTGCCTGAATTCTCGCTTATAATGCATATGATCTTAGTATTGTTATGCTAAATGACAGACCAGTATATATGTATGCTATTTGGGTATATTCGGTGTACTGTAGATACGGCAGTCCATCTATAAATTTAATTGGATCAATTGAAACAGCCTAGTCAAGGACCTATCCTATTTGATCTCGAGCCCCGGCGCCATTTTACGTAGAATATTTTCCAGTTTATCTATCTATTGACGGACTTCTATCTCCGTACTCGAGCCGTATTCTTCAGATATTAACCGACATGGAAGCGCCTATAAACAAATGCCCAATCCCGACACTCTTTGGGCCACAGCCCACCCTTACCCCCGAGCCAATTCCGAAATATGCACCACCATCCTCCAAGATCCAGCTTTGCTTTTTTTTTTTTTTTTTTGGAATATGTTCCGAAAAATCTTTCCCCCCCCCCCCCCCCCCTATGATACTCAATCACAGAGGCCTGGCCAAGATTGAGCAGTATCCCCGGAGAGACGTATCTCATTGAACTAGGGCGCTTCTTCCAAGAGGGCGGAGAACCTCCTGCGTCTTGCGAGATGAGTAACGTTATCTCAACTCCCTTAGCAGTTGTGTCCTAGATCATCGACTTATGGAAGACGAAGGATCACATCAAATGTTTCTATTTCTCGGAAAGCGCAGCAGAGAGGCCTCCATTAATATATACACAAGGGTTCTACATAGGTTCCTTGAGTGCCGCTGCCGTTGCATGTTCGCGCAATACGGAAGACTTCGAACACTTTTCATCCAAAGCTGTGCATCTGGCTGTGTGTATTGGAGCAGCCGTTGATTTTGACGCGCTGAATACCTCGTTTCTTGGATATTCGATGGCTACTCGATGGAGATCCGATTTGGAGCACCAGTACCTAGAAGACTTGCTGGGTTGTTATCATAGCATGAGTTATTAACATACAAGCTCCCAAGACAGCACTAATGCAATAAAGTAGGCACACATCTCCTGTTCCACAGATACACATCAAGTGACTGTGACCGTCAACAAGGATACCCTCGTACCATTGATGAATGCAGTAGCAGAACGCGGCATCTCTGTACGACTACTTGAGTTGCGCGGACACTATAATCACTATGATCATGAAAGTACCGTGGGGCATATTGCAAGTCTATACGAGAGTGACCCTCGCTTTGCTGTCCAGATGCCCGATGCTTAACCCTTCCGTTGGAGGCCAACGGCCAATGGGGCCATCATTACGAACGGTTCCCTGCACTTCTTGAAGCAATGCTCATCTAGCATTCCCAATGGCTTTTGACAGTGAGCGCAGTATTTGAAGATGCACGCAAGAAGAATGTTCCTATACGATCCACGCCAGTTGGTGTCGGGTCCTTTGTTCCACCATCCATTATGGAAAAAGGAAGCCTGTCAACCTCCTACGCGCCCCAAACTTGCCGAAAAGGGTGCATCCACTCATTCAAGTCTCATAGAACCCGTGCTCATCCCCAGTGATACATTCTCGGAATGAGCAGAAGTGTCCAAATTCCCATTGCCATTATCGGCATGTGCTGTCATCATGCGGGTATTCTGCGGCCGTCGCGGCATTTGCCGCTTCCTTTTTCGGGGTTTTCCGAGAATAATAGACTCTGTGCTGAGACGGACACGACGAAGAGAAACATGAAGACGGACGCTTTTTTCAGGGTTTCGTCTACGTTGACTTTGGACCATGGACAAGGTCTGGAAACAGTCGAGAAGATCAAGGTACTCGAGGGGTCAGGGGATTCATCGCACATGATGCTACCTTACAGGGCCAGATTTACTTTTATCCGAAAATTAATGATTGAAAGCGGAAGGGGCATGGTTCTAGAATGAGGTGATTTTTTTTTTGTAATAAGTTGGAGGAGGCAAAAATAGTCTAGATCTAGGTTTTTACGGGACCATAGAAGCCAGTCCCGCTCATTGATGATCCTTACCTAGGTGTGTATAGATCGGTCATTATAGAATAATGCATGATCCATGTATTCAGCAGGTATATACACGTCGATAAAAAAGAAAGCATCCGATGATATTGGGTATCCGAACAATCAAACAAAAAGGGAAAAAAAAAAAAAATACTAACGAAAGCATAAGCCATCCCCACACGTAACATGTCTCATACATCCATAACCAGCGCTTTTTGGCTAGTATTCGTTGACTCAACACCACTTTGACTCGCACTCGGCTTCCCCGATTCCTGAATCATCTCCGTCGTAACCTCAATGCCCTTAAACGGATCACGATTCACTGCATCCGACTTCACGTCAATCGTGTACATATCGTAGTCGCGATGTTGCGAGTAGAGTTCTGTTTGAAGTCGAGAGCGGTTTGTTGTGTTGAAGCCGGTGCGGTGGCGGCGGTAGCTGTTTGTGGGCATGAGCTTGGGGAAGATACAGCTGATCACGGGGCGGAGGAAGGGGAGCGAAGCGCAGATGATGGCGACATTGCATTCTGCAGCGGTCCAGTAGGCGGCGGCGACGTTGCTGTCTTTGCAGGTATTAGCATTTTTCTTGTGTTATGCTACAGGATGGCTTACAAGACGTATCAGGGTCCCTTGCAACAGTATGTAAACTGGAAAGACGAAGGGCACTGGTAATCACAACCAAACCACCAATCGCAAAAACACCACACAGAGCAATCTTCTGCATTCGCGGAAGCTGAAGCCGCGAAAGAAGCGGCATCGGCATAACAAGCAAAGTAAAGTCCGTTGCGATGTTCATCGAGGCGTTGAAAAACCACAGCGCTTCGAAACTGAAGCAGAAACCCTTCACTGTCCGGTCCCAAAACTTGGCAACCGGTACGCAGGTCAAAAAGCCGGTGATAAAGGCCCAGGCCGAGTATAATGCGACGATGCCCATGACGATGTGACAAGAGATACGGAACAGTCGACTGGGGAAGATGCGGAGGTATTGGAAGAGGATGGAAAATTTGGTGCAGGCAAGACTTGCGTTGTACATGGGGATGGCGACCCAGAGCATCTGTATCGGTGAGCTTACATCCTGAAGGAACGGGGTACAAGTTTGTCGGTTTACCGTACTTTTAGCTGGTTCATCAATTCTTCATTGGATAATAAAGAAGAATGTGCTCCGAGACCAAAATGTACCTCTATCGTATAGTCAGAACATCTGATACATTCCTGGGGCTATCGATAGAACTTACCACCAACAACGAACCCAAGATAGATAACAGCAAATACCTAGACACCCCCTCCGTCAACATGTGTCCAGCATCTTCACTCCTTCGAACCAGACTCACCAATGAGATTACAATGGTCCAGTCTTCCCGACCCATCATCTTGATTAATGCCATTCGTGCATAGACTCGCATTGCAACGACCAGGATGGATAGCGCGGTCAACACAGCCGTCACCACTAGGGCTCGGTTCCCTCTCGCCACTGACGCATCTTCTCGACGAAACAGGGTGTGACTCTCTAATCTGGTGTCCATTTTGGGGTTGTTAAAGGGCAAAGAATTTGTATACGGCAATCGGAAAGTATTCAAAGGAGGGTGTGTTTTCGAGACGATAAGGGAACGAATGCGGTTGCGGGAGTCGATGTAGGAAAGCAAAAAGAGCGAAAGAGGAAAAAGCGTAACGCCTTCCAGAGATCCGGTAAGCCTGTGTTTCAGGCTGAACACAGTGCCATAAGTATACAACACACAGCTGAGCCACTCATAAAACAGGGCCAAAGGGAAAGAAGAATAAGGGAAAAACCCAAGCCGTGGACTATAGCGACAAAAAGGAACCAGCCTGCTTTTAATCGAGACTTTCATTTTACTACATCTCTGCGCAAAATACTCTTACGTACGCTTCTCATTCGTTTCGGTCCCCATCTTTCCAAACCTTACTCGGTGTTTAGCACGAGCGCTCTGTTGTAGTGTGTCAGGGCCAGTCAAGCTGTGGCGAATGGGGCGAGGATCGGCTCCGAAGCCCGCGAGTACTTGCAGTAGCGTCGAGGGTACTCTGTACTCTGTGTCCATGTGGCATCACAAATGCCCTGTTCGTGAGATAACGAATTGAAAGCATCTACAGGCTCCACCGTGAAAGGTTAAAGAGCACACTAAGTGGGGGGGCCACCAATATGGAGGATATTAAAAACCCAATAGCCTGTCCGTCAGCTGGTGTCAAGTTCCATGGAACGCCAGCCACCAGCGTCTTGGAGTCTTTCCTCGTGGGGGTTAGCGTGGTCTTGACAGGGGCATTATTATGTTGACTGACAGAGACGGCTGAATTATGGAGACCTCGGCCCTTAGTTCCCGGCTTGTCTGGGAAGGCGTTGACGAACTTCACCGCACAACGGGCTCCGGGCATCCCGAGGAGACACCGAAGTCGCATTGATAGCAATAATCGTAGCATTTATTACCACTTAGGGACCATATTCTTCATAACTATCGCCTTATTGCGAGCGACCCTCGGCGTTTAGTTTCATTCTTTACATACAATGACGTGGTAGGGACGATCATACTGCCAAGGCATTATGACCAGCGCATTGGGAGATCCGGGATATCGGAATGAGCATATTCGCTTTTTTTTTTTTTTTTTGAATCCAGATACGCGATACCTCGTTCAAAGTAGATTTGGTTCTTCGTAGGAGGAACCTCCTAGGTTTTAACCGTTGCACCCGTGTCAGGTACTCTGGAGCACCGTGTATACACATGAAGATGATAATTTGTCTCTGCATAGTAAACTTTCGGAAGATGGGTCGACGGAAGCGTACCTTTGCAGCAAACCAAACAGGCAAATTTGCGCCACATGCCAAACAAAACAATGATAAACGAAGAGGCCGTGGACCGTACCAGGAAACAGACTTTCGCGGAAATGCGGAGAAGTTTGTGGTTCTCGTTCCCGGCCGTACCAGAGTTGAAAATCAATGTCAAAAATTTTCACGGCTGCACACTAGTAAAACGAAATATGCAGATGGAGAAAACCGTGTTTCTTGGAATAGAACTGTGGGCTTGGTATACCCAGAATTGATTGCATTTTGCCTCGCATTGATGCGTGATTGGCCACGTAGAGACAGATTCTTTGGATTTCGAATCACGATCTTGATCGAGACTCAAAGTTCAAATTGAAGGATCGGAAACATTGCTTTATCCGGGGATCTGGTCATGGTTTGCTTGGTACCGAGTATTCGCTGTGGACCAGCATCTATGAATTGCTTTTGGCTGCTCCGCATGCTTGCTTTTTCCTATGCAAATCGATTGTTACCCAAGGATTCAGATTAATGCAGACTACTCGAATCTTATTGTTCCTCAAGCAGGGACCTGGAAATGGTAAGAGTACTAAATCCTAGAACCTAGCAAGGAGAAATTCAGATCCCGTGACTGGATAGAATGATTCGAGTAAAGGATTCTAGTCGTAGATCCCATAGTTTTTTGCATAGTAATGTAGATGTCAAATCCCGAAAAGTCGGCCGATATCCAAATCCCAGAGATAGGGATCGAAACCGCATTATGTGTTGTTGGGGACAGCAATTGGTACCTGCTCGATTGAACAAGTTCATCGCAGCGCGTCAGATCGTGAACGCGATCAAGAGAGCAACTCCTCAAAAGATCTCTCTCATATGTCAAAAGTGGTACGGCGTGAAATTCCAATTTTGGTCTCGATTCTTTTCACGTACAGGCAATTGCAGCGTCGCTTAGAAGCTCGCGCAAAATCAACTCCTCCGGGTCCTCGGGATCGTAATTTTCTGTTTCGTAGATAGGACGGTCATAACTCATATTGTCTTGGTCGTAGCTGGCTAGTATTCGGTGGCCGGAATGTTTATCCTTAGAGCAGTCAGTTATTCAAATCAGATAAAATATCCGAATATCGACCTTCCCCAAAGCAGCGTAGCGCTAGCAATAATTGCCTTTCGCATGGACCTTTCGCATGGACCTTTCGCAATGCAGTCTAATACTAATTGCCATCATTAGTTGCCCGTCAGGGGTAATTGACCACGGTCAGTCCCGTAGCTAAGCATCCTACTGAAAACAAAAACATTACCACTCAGCAGTCGTCGATCCGCATTCTCTGCCCCGAAAAGGGGATATCCCCTCAATTGCAAGTCTTCACTGTACTCCGTACTTACTCCGGGGTACTCCGTCCTCATGTTTCCGGTTAGTCTCCCTCCGATCAGTGAAAAGCGTATGCGAGCTAGCAGCACGAGCCATGGCGATCTCTACACTAACTAGGCTGTTACCCCGACACTGCATAACAAATGTATCAATAGTGAAATAGTGCAGAGTATTTCTTGTCTTGCCAAGGATCGAGGGCACAGACGCATGTGCCATACCCCGGGTGGCGCTATCGGAGTAATAGTATAGAGGGCTGGTTATTGCTCGAGTCATGAGCCGAGGCCAAAGCATTTGAACATGACTAAGTGCAGGTTTTAGAATTCAAGTTGACAGCCCAGACAGGTGATGATGGTGGGCTGCTCTAGGCTCTGGGCTCCTCGTATTCTGCAGGAGGTTAGCGAGAGTTCACGCCGTCTGCCAGAAAGCAACCAAGAACCTTCTCATATCATCAACCCAACTCACCTCGAGTTGAGTCATGGTTTGCACACTAGTACGGAGTACGGGGTACTGCTTCAAGTATCCTGCTTCTGGTATGGCGTGGAGAGTCAAAAAATGTCAGACGTTGGACTTGAGTCAGAAATCATTCAAAAAAGGAAACACCACCGGGTACGAGTCAGGTGACATCACGATCTACCCAAACAAGAGCTTAACTGGACTCAAACTGATGCAATTCATGAGCAAGCAGTATAGATTACGGGGATCAGTTTCAGGACATGGTTTACATTGACCTTTGTTTTATCGCAATTCAATTCTCAGATTAGACGGCCCTTTCAGTAACCTTAATCTAAGCGGTCATTCCCCTCATGTACCATGATCATGACCTTTATATGTGCGCCGTACATCCAAACCCTATCCCATGCAACCATAAACACCAACGTTAACCCTGTATTGTACATGACCAAGTACCCAATGACCAATGCCCAGATGTAATCCCCAGAGCCATATGCATGCTTAGATTCGAATTGCTTTTTTGCTGATCTCATATGCAGAAAATAACCCATTTTTGTGTCCGTAAAACCTATGTATCCTATCATAATACTCCGTATGCGTGCATCCCCATCATAATATCATGATCACATAGCTTTTGTGGCATGATTTCGTAACCCGTAACTTTCGTAAAAAGAATTAGCATAATATCACATCATGCTACCACCACGGAATAAAATTCAAAGGCCCAGATTCTTTCATAAAAGAGATCTGAAAGAGATTTTCCTTCGCTTTTTAGGCGTAGCCGTGTCTTTCTCTGTGGACGATCTGCTCAAGACTCTCTTGGCCTTTGTAACGAGCTTCTTTGTCGAGGAATTTTTGTGTAGCTTTTCGTCCCCGCCTTGAGGGATTTCGGTGTAGAAAAGGGATATGTGTTCTTGATCAGGATCGCAGTCTGATGTAGGTGAAGGGGTTGACTCAAATGAGCCAGAAGAGTCGGATTCTGGTGACTGAGCGTGCTTTGAGCGTAACACGTTGCGCGCTTTTTGAGAGATATGACTGATCCTCTTCTTCCACTTCTTGTTCGTTTGATCAGTAGCAGGGCTTGGAGGCTCGCTGTCCACTGTCTGAACGTCGGCGTCTCCTTCATGTGGCTCGTCCGAGATGTAATAGATTGTGTCACTGCAGCTCGTTGCGTGTGTGCCGGGCGAGATGCACTGGTGGCTTCTCTGATGTTGATCGGTGGGATCGATTGATTCAAATGGGTCGATTTGGCCATTGTGGTTTTGGTCATTCTTGTCCTGTTGGACGGTTTCGAAATCTGGTTTGTTTTTACTGTTTTGACCGTTTTGACCCAGCTGGTCTTTTTGGTCGACGGTCTCAATCGTGCCATCTTCTTGATCTTTTTGATCATGTTTGCCTAGGTGGCTGCTTTGCAGGGGGTCTTGATCTTGATCATTCTGGTCATTCTGACCATCCTTGGCCTGCTTAATTATCAAATCTTTGGTATCTCGGCTTTGCTCGACGATGTCAGTGCTCTGGTCGTCTTGCTCTTGCTCGACCATCTGGTCGAATTGGTCGTCTTGGACCTGTTGAACATTATCCGCCGTATTAACTTTCTCATCTTCTTCACTACCCGGAGCGGATTCATTCTCCTCGTGGATAGTTTCCAGGGTAGGTTCAAGTGCGGCCCTTTCTATGATGTTCGTTCTGCGACGCTCTGCCTCCTTAAACTCTTCGTAGCTGAGTTGGACAATCTCGCCTATGTCCAGATGTTCATCATTGCTATCACCGCTATCATAATTACCGTAGATGTACTCGCTGCCCTCGCTGTCGTCTTCGATTATGGCATCCAAGCCAGACTCGAAGCCGTCAATGGAGCTTTCTCTCTGCAGCCCAGCGAGCAGGTCAGATGTGCTTTTGTTGAATGCCCTCCCCATGCGTGGGATTCGGGAGGCGGGTCGCTGAATTCTAGGTACCATGCTAGGTTCTGCACCTGTGTTACGTTCTTCATTTAGCGCCCGAACATAATATGTCGTCCAAGGTGGAAGTGGTTAACTTACCATTCAAATCCTCGAGATCATCCGGAAACACGCAGTGCTTTAGGCGCGAAGGCTTTTGTGACATCTTTGGCGACTGGGTTTGGCTGGGGGGCGGGAATGTCTCTGCATAGAGTCGCTGGTGTTCATCCTCCCATTGGGCCCGTGACCTGACCGTGTAGTCCCGGATGAAAGCATTTCCAAACGCAAGAGTGTTCTCCGTGTAATGGTCGACACCCCCAATGTCCAACTCGGTACTGTCATCCCTTTCCTGGGGATCTCTCCTCCAGTTTCCGTGGGGGCTGTAGAATTTGTAGGCCCGCCCGGTCACCCACCAGACAAGGTCGGAGCCTTTCCTTTTGAAGTCCTCACAGCCGTTCTCCAATACAACCACCACGGGGTCTACATAATGTGTGGCCTGTCGCATGATGGCGTCGAGGCGCCATTCTTCGCCTGCGCTGAGGATCTTTGGGGCCGTCACGAGAAAAAGTAGCGAGATGGTAGCTGGCGTCGTGGGGTGCCTATATCTAGGCGATCCGAGCCAGTTAAAATGGTGAACAGATTCACCAGCAACCTCCATCCAGCCCTGTCGGAAGGCAAACTCCTTGTTGACATCCTCCTGCATGCTGGCCCTTTTAAACTCCTTGTTGTCCGGTTCTGGCATTGTGGCCTCTGGGACCATCACCTCGTCGAAATCGGACCACTCGTCCTCCTCGTTGACTGACTTGCCAGAGCTATTGCTTGGCTGCCTTTCGAGATCATAGAACGAGGCCATTGTCTCCTCGAGTTCCCCCTCACCAACAATCCTTTCGCACTGCCCCTCCATTTCCTCTGTCCTCTCCAGCTCCTCAGACTCATCAGCCCAGTCAAATTGGGAGGGCCTGAGGAGTTCCTCTAACTCAGTCGCCTGTATTATAAACTCCTCGTCAGTCTTCGATGAAGAACGTTGATATGTAGACATGTCGTCTGTGGGATTGCTCACGCTATAGCTACGCTCCATAGCCAGCATAAAATGACTCACGATGGTTATTGTCGATGTATTTATGATGGTAGTGACGATAATGACGGATGTCCGCAGTAGCTGTATCGCCAAGTTGGGATCCTCTATGGATAGATGTTAGAAGGAGGAAGTCCAGCTCGAGGCAACCGAGGCCTTTGTATACATCAGCCTAGATGAGAGCCGATGCCTGTATTCACCATACAAAAAGACATGTACCTATGGTTCACAGCAGAAAACAAACAGTAGCCATAGGCAGTGACTAATAGGGTAGGCAGCAAGCTCAAAACAAGCTTCCAGGCACAGAATTGAAAGAAAGTCATCATGTATGACAATTATATGAACAAAGAAAGGTCTGATTATGCCTTGGCATGCATATTCAGATATATGACTCCTTGTGAAGAATCAAAGTGGGTGAGGTAATTCTTTGTTTACCTCTAGTTCTTAGCCTTATAATGCCCATGTTTGCCATGTATAAATTCACTGGTAGCTTTATTAGCCAATAGGAAATCAAAACAGGTTTGTTTGCCATTAAACGCCGAAGTATAGGAATACAGCATCGCTATATCCCTAGCGGATCGTGCCGGACCCGAGACAGCTGCAAGGATATAGCCGCTGTCAGATGCACTGCCGTGACCATCGAGTATATAAGAGCTGCAGGTACAGTTTCAGATTGTGATAAATAGCACTTCGATTGTGGAACGTGGAGGTCTTAGTCGCTTGTCTCGACGCCCTCTGGTAATCCTCGCTCGGTTTTCGAAGGACTAGCTCTGTTTTTTCTTGGGAAGAGCTTTCTGTCTCTCCCAATAGTTCTTCACCAGTATCTTGGACAACTCCCGCCTTTTCCTTCATCTGGGGTGCGAGCATCCTGGCGAGCCTGGCGAGCCTTGATCTCATCCTTGCGCCCCATTCGGTGTTTTCTCATATTCAACCGGGCCGTAGCCTTATCCATCTCAACTTGTTGCGGTGTCTGATTCTTCCTCTGCTCGATCATCCTTCCCTGGTTCTCTGCTCGCCATTTACACATGGCAAGTTCTGCCGAACTCAAGTATGACCGTCGTGGGGTCGGTCACTGCCCCTTTCTTGAATACCAGCGTGGAGAGAATTTATATAACATGTCGTCCAATGCCTTGAAACTCGTCTTTGTATTTGACTTCCACATCACGGATGACACTGTCAGAGTGTTTTGCTGTATAGGAATGTCATGTTTGATTCACGGGGCATCGAGCCGTTTATAAAGCCATCGTCATTGATTGAATCCATTATGTCACAGACTTCAGGCAGATATAGAGGTGTATATATCATGACACTTGAGGTCCGTATGTTGCCATACTAGGCATACTATACTAGGCAATGCCGCAGCGCTCCTCAGCCCTAACGAACAGTTAGCGAGATATTCATCAGTCTTTTTTGCACAACTCACCATTTCCCGAATTATATAAATAAACAGTTCAAGCTGTAGACACTTGTATATAGTTGTCTATATAACCGCAACCAAGAACAGATGCCGTCGCAGAGATGAAAGAGAAAAAAGGGCCCCAAGCCCGATCGGGAAAACCTTCAGCCGACGAGCCCCTCTGCGATATCCGCTTCCCCGCACGCATTTGGCCTCCAAGTATTCGCAATCGCAGCCACAATTCTCCATCCTTCTTCGAGCTTCTTATTTATCTACGGTCCCTCTCCCGACGGATTCCCTATTTCTGCAAAATTCTTTATGAACCACCTCCGAGCGTATACCAGATCAATCGGATTCCTACGCCAGCTCACTTCGTCTCCCAGACCTCTCTCCGCACACTCTCCGTCTCTCCGGACGAACCCGCTCCACGTTACAATCCAAACAACCATCCCCAAACGCACAATGGCATCCGCAATGGCAAAACGCCTCGAAGGCAAAACGGTTGTAGTGACCGGTGCTTCGGCGGGAATTGGTAGAAGTACTGCGAAGGAGTTTGCGCGGACTTCGCCTAAGAATTTGAAGATCGTTGTGACGGCGCGCCGTATTGACTCGTTGAACCAGCTTGCTCAGGAGATTAAGGAGGAGGTTGGTGAGGGTGTTAAGGTGTTGCCGGTGAAGTTGGATGTTAGCAACCCGGAGGAGGTTAAGGGCTTTGTATCGGGTCTTCCAGCGGAGTTTCAGGATATTGACATTCTGGTTAACAATGCGTGAGTTTTATTCATCCGGTTTATACAGGGTATGGTAGATTTTGACAACAACAGCGGCTTGGTCAAGGGCGTCGCCAAGGCTCCGGACATCGACCCTCAAGACATCGACACTATGCTCAGCACCAACGTCACCGGTTTGATCAACATGACCCAGGCAGTGCTGCCCATTTTTAAGAAGAGAGAAGACGGTGGCCGCGGAGATATTATCAACATTGGAAGCATTGCTGGTCGTGAGGCGTACCCCGGTGGCAGCATTTACTGTGCCACCAAGGCTGCCGTCAAGTCTTTCACGGATGCATTGAGAAAAGAACTTATTGCGACGAGAATCCGTATTATCGGAATTGATCCTGGCCAAGTGGAGACGGTGGGCATAGCATGTTCCTGCAGGATAGCACGTAGCTAACCATTCCCTAGGAATTCTCCGTTGTGCGGTTCTATGGTGACAAGCAGAAGGCCGATTCAGTTTATGAGTACGCCATCTATTCCGATATTATGTGTTAAAGAGTGTAACTGACAGGTTATAGGAACTGCGAGCCGCTCACCCCGGATGACATTGCCGAAATCATTGTGTTTTCTGCCGGACGTCGGGAGAATGTCGTGATTGCTGATACATTAATCTTCCCGAGTCACCAAGTAAGTTTGCGCGAAGGAATGACGATCAATTGAAGCTAACTGTAGACAGGCATCGCCCACTGCTGTGCACAAAAGGGGTTAAACATTAAACGGAAGGAACAAGTACATACTACGAATATAAAGATTTGGATGTTATGAACGTGAGATTGATGCATACCTCCCACCATCGCTGGGAATAGGCAAGAGAACTATATAGAACTGCCTTAGGTACTCTAGACCTAGCGCGTCCACGACCTACGCAGACATCGCCGCAATAAGCGTGGCATTAAACCAACCCAGCCATGAATCCCAATTCCCTTTCCAGCTCCATACATATAACAATCCCACACTAACCCCCCTCGGCAACAAACCCATATTACTCCCTACCACAAAAATCATCTAGCCACCCTTAGCCCTTATTCCAATATTAACCCAACTATGTATTTCACATGCCATCCCAGCCCCGGATATTATCCGCCTAAACGGGTAAAGTCGAAAAAAGGGGGACAAGACAGACAGGAATTCTGGAACCCGAAAGGACCCACTAAGGTCGGCCACTGTGGCCCCTGAATCAGTGGGTCTTAGTCATATCGGGTTCATTAGTGATGTGTAATGGAATCGATTGGTTTCTTTCTTTTTTTGATATCGAGAGGTAGTGGTTGGGGATTAGAATTGTAAATGCTGCACATTTCATAGTGCAGTTTCTGCACCTATCATGTACTCCTTCCAAAGATGTTGTATACATACTACGATGGACAAATGAAACAGTCAAGCAAAGTTTGCGCTAAAACAACACTAAATACTAAAACAGCGATTGGACCGTTTGGCTCCAGCAGATCACCTGCAGGCGGCCAATCAAGATATGGGTCTGTGAGCATTTTACCAGAAATGGAATGGCGGATTTACTTGTCCGGCGAGTCTCCAGTCTCCCTTGAGACGTACAAGCGTGGATATATTGACAGGGTATCTGATAAGATGAGAACGTACGGGGTGAGATCTAATGCCTTACGCTGCATGCATGTTTAAGATTGACCGAGATCGCGACGGAGACGGACACTCCGGAGGGAGGGATGAACCTGCCCTATCCTTGAGTAAGGCGCAGAAACTATGAAGCTGCGAGTGAATCAGCAATTGGCCGGTATAAATTATGATATCATTTATCTGAGAAAAAAAAGGACGTTCATTAAAAGGTGACGTACTCGGCCTTGGCCTGTGCTCGGAGCATATCATTATTACCGTCAACCACGAGTGTAGTTATGAGATTGTCTGTAAGGTCTTGCCGGATAATATCAAAATAATTATAGCAATAGCCAGACGGAGTATTACGACTTGGCATATCCACGCCAAGCGCCCCGAATTAGGATGGACCTCTCGGGCCATGCTTATCGAGCATTGATATGTTCCGATGGGTGCAATTTCAGTGCCCTGCACGCGTACCAGTGGTAGGCTATCTGGTTCAGCTATTTTTGGAGAGTCGCTTAGTCGAATGTTGAGTACAGAATGGGTTCCATACTAAGTGCCCTATTCCGTACTGCGTACGGAGTAATCAAACGGCTCCGAATGGCTCTGATACACTATGTACAATGATGCAACTCATGCAAGGTGCGGTGTGCCGCGGATTAGCGTGAAGAACAACCCAGCCCATGCAGGTTCACTTTCACTTCCGATTGAGACAGACGCAGACTCGATCTGTGAGCGAATTCCAGGGTAAACAAATAATCGAATCAACTCGACAATTGATACGTGGAGATATGGCCTATTATCTAATCCGCAAATCGCGATAGAAGCGGCAACACACAAAAAGAACAAACAAAAAAAAGAAAAAAAAAAGAAAGGTGGCACGTCTTCGATCTGAGCCCCAGACCAAACCAGTAAGATGTAGCGGTCCACACAAAGGCATGATAAAAATTAAACTGATAGTCGACGATGGTATCGATAGTTTGTGGATGCCAAGGCGGATACGACTGTCAAAGGCTCTGTTGCATCCACGTTGGGAGAGAGATTTCTTGAAGCGGATATCGATTCAACGTCGACATTCCGGACAAAGAAAGTGATTGACCTTGACCGTGGGCCTTGTGGGTTGATTGTCAGATGGAGGCGATGTATCTCCGTGTTCTTTGTATCGTGCCCTCAACCGTGGCAATATAATGGAGTACGCAGCGCTCAGCGGACGGGGTACTCCGTAATCATCTATTCAGTCGGACGGTTAATTCATGGTATAATGCTGACTCGAGTCCGGAGCACTCCGCTGATTCTGAGAGCCCCATGTCTCGATCCAGCTCACCGCAGGGAAGAGATTCTCCAAACAACACATCTAGTGGCTGGGATAGATTCCGAAAACCGTTTGTCCACCGAGCAGCGTCGACTGACATCTTCCGTCCTGGTTCAGTTTCGGGGTTTGCTAGAGTGTCGTTAAGCCGGCACTAATGAGAATCTCGAATGCTCCGGGAAGATTAGTTGGCTGTCAAGGTGGGCTAGATCATACATGATGCATCGGAGACTAGCAAATGACATGGGATGAGAAGAAAATCAACCCACCGGGACAATGGACGATAGACACGGGGATAGACACTGGAGATTTGCTCATCTTCAGCATTTACTCTAGGAGTAGTAGTAGTAGCCGTAGCGATTGCCTTTATATGGCGAGTGTGTTATTGTGTTATCTCCACCGCTAGTCGCATACTGCCACCGCCCAGCGCCCCTTTCCTCCGACCAGCCTCGAATTCTCCCTCTTCTCCATCTCCTCCATCGCTAATCCACGTTATTCTTGACATTCTCTGTTGTTCAGCATAAGAGTTGACACTGATATTCTTCCCTGGATAATAACAACTATTGCGTTGCCGTTAATTACCACCAACCAAGGTACGCTCTCCTCTCGCTTGAAACTCTCTGGCTCTAGCCGATTATTCCCTCCCCACCTCCTCTTCTCAGCCTCTCTTTCCCCTGATTCCTTCCGTCTTTTTCCCATTACTATTACCCCCTGTCGTGGTTCTTTATGAACCTACCAAAAATAAGAAAAGAACACTTCATATTGACAATCCCATTTTAGGGTAGAAGCAATTCCGAACCGGACTCCCCCCCCCCTGATAACTTCTCTTCCCTCCCCGTCTCCCTCATTAAGCTTGGTCTAGTCACCATTAGACCCGCTGTTGCTGTGGACTGAGCTCTCTCGTTGCGCGAAACCCTTCCGACGAACTGGGTCCCAACCTCTGAGCGACCGATTCCCCTTTCTCCGTCTCGCTCTCTCTCCCTTCTGCAAGAGAAAATTGTGTTGCTTTCCTCGACCCGCTTCAATTGGGATAGCTTCAACTTCCGTTTTCTTCCTCCTCTCCTCCTTGTTCTCTCTTTCCCTTTTACTTTTTTAATACGTGCGCTTAACGACAGTCTTTCGCAATGGCCTCCAAGGTGAGTTTTTTTTTTTTCCCTTCTTCTGGCCCCTTCTCCCCTTGCTGGTTCTCTGGCTACGTTGTTGCTTTTCGCTCCTTTCCTATCTTTGCGCTTGGATTCAATCACGTTGCGCCTTTTCCATGCATCGCTCTTTCAAATAAGAAGTAAAAAGCTTACCATATTCCTATGTCTTTAGTTCCTCAGAGAGTACAAATTGGTTGTTGTCGGAGGTGGTGGTGTCGGAAAGTCATGCCTCACGATTCAATTGATTCAGAGTCATTTTGTTGATGAATATGATCCGACAATTGAAGGTGGGCAACGTCGCGTCTGTTATCTCTCGATCGTGTAACTCATACAGTTCTTCCATTCGACAGATTCGTACCGCAAGCAGTGTGTCGTCGACGATGAGGTCGCTTTGTTGGACGTCCTGGATACTGCTGGTCAGGAGGAATACTCGGCAATGCGCGAACAGTACATGCGAACCGGCGAAGGCTTCCTGTTGATCTACTCAATCACATCGCGCCAATCCTTCGAAGAAATCATGACCTTCCAACAACAAATTCTGCGTGTCAAGGACAAGGACTACTTCCCCATTATTGTGGTCGCCAACAAGTGCGATTTGGAGAAGGAGCGTGCAGTCTCGCAAGAAGGTTCGTTTCCTTGGTTAATCACGATTCGCGACCAATACTAATCTCGATCGCTTTACAGAGGGTGAGGAATTGGCTCGTCAATTTGGCTGCAAATTCATCGAAACATCAGCAAAGTCGCGCATCAACGTCGAGAACGCCTTCTACGACCTTGTCCGTGAGATCCGCCGGTACAACAAAGAGATGTCGAACCCCTCCGGATCGGGCGCATTCGGTTCGCGCGCCCCTGAAGGCAAGATGGACGTGAGCGAGCCAGGTGAAAGCGCTGGCTGCTGCGGAAAATGCATTGTTATGTAATGGAATTGGCGTTGGACTTTTTTAATGGCGGACGCAAGACGCTCGGCACGAAAAACGCCACCATCTCGAGTCGAAACGAACAACCCAAGGGATAAAACAAAAGAAGAAAAAAGACAAAAAAAGTTGACCCGGTATCAACTTCTGTGCCGACTTGCAAGCTTCAGCTTGCAACTTGTCAATGCGTCCGCGACGTGATTTTAATAACCTACGAGGCCTGCCACCAGATGATGTCTGCTTACTCCTGTATAATGCCGCCATCGTCTCCATGATTGTTCGATTCCCCCTTTGTTTTGTTGGTTTTTTTTTTTTTTTTTCTGGAAAGGTTGTTGATGTTACTTCTCTTTTGTTAATGGGCAAACGAACAGGTGAGCGTGTTACTTCAGATACAGCTTACCTCGAGCTTCAGGCCCCGAATTGGTTATCTTTGCCGGCCTCTTGTGATATTTACTGGACTTGTGAACGTACATCTGATATTTCTGCCGATATTACTTATTATTATTCTCTATTACTATTTCCTTTTCTGATGCATTTTGCTTGATCCGCATGTCATACATATTCCCCCAATGTCAACCATTGCATTATGGATATACTCCAGGTAATGTTTACCTGCTTACAGGGCCATTAGAGGCCAGGAAAATACAGCTTTGTTCTTATTTTTGGTGCATTTTTAATATCTTAAGTGGTTTTAATCGCAACCAACGCTTCTGGAAAATGCAAGCTGTCAATCTTGCGAATGGACAAGTGTCTATACTTTTACCCTGCTATGCAAATGAATCCTGCTGTCATTTGCATTCGCCCGATTTCCGAAACAGATCTAGGCCCATCACACCGCTGTTTGGTGACATGCATGAACTCTCACTGTCACGGTAAACTAATGGATATGTCAGATATTTAACAGTGGGTTCTTTTGCTATGGGATTGTGCTTGGCTGCATTGTGGAAAAGCAAAATAGCAGTTCTACTTCTGGAGTACGAAGTGCGATGTGTTACGGTATATATAGCAGTGAATAAAAATAGACTAATCCCCGCACTTTATATATTCATATAACTGTTCTTCATGCCGGTGTTAGAGATATCTGAGCTGAATTGCGGAAAGCATCCAGAAGCGCGATACAGTAGATATATATTTCATACCATTCACTCCTAGCGGTGTTGCATATTCATACGCTTTGATGCCGTCGTAAACCAAAGCTTCGGACGAAAAGCAGAACCTGGATATCAGGACAATAGAGGCACTGTTATTAATATATTGCACCCAGTGGATTCACCTTGTAGAATGCATCTACTGTAGTATATTGTCCCATCTCATACCCACCCAATTATCCTCCGATGTGCATGTAAACCATTCGGCGATGAGTACACCTGGGCCTATCTCGTCGTCTCCGTTTACGCCTCTGACCCTGCGGAAAGCCCTTCTTTCGGCGAAAATCGCTTGTCTGAGAAGTCGGGATGTAGGGCTAACAATATAGCAGAGATCATAGAATCACCGATGAATACTAACCCGAGTCGCAACCACAATAGTAGTTATGCTCTGCAGGGCATGCCCTGGGAACTCCCGCTCCGGGGCAAGGAGGTGCAATCACAAGTGCAAGGTTTTGAGAGAGCTGGTGATGGATATTCCCTTGAGGATATTAAGAAACGGATGGACGTTTTTCTTTCTTTGAACAAAGAAATCATTTCCCCGCTACTCCTGGATGGGTACTTGGATCTGGAGGCGCGAGGACGAATCCAGCCCTACAAACTTGTACAGAAACCACTCGCGTGAGTAACAGCACATCTATCTGTATACCTCAGCAAGGTCTGAGAGCTGGTATAGCCTCCGTGCAACCCTTGAATCCTACCAATTGGAAGGCCTCTCCTTCCTTCTCATTTTCAAAACCAACGGCATAAACGGCATCCTCGGCGATGAAATGGGTCTCAGAAAGACACTGCAGACTCTGGTTTTATTCCAGTATCTCAAGGAGAGCACTATTCCGCAAGCTCCATTTCTAGTGATGTGTGTTCCCTTAATGTTATTGACGGGTGGGTAGCAGAAGCAGCGAAGTGGACGCCTGATCTCGAAGTGCTCAATTATCACGGCTTACAGGAGGAACGGGTAAAGATTAAGGCTGCTATTTCTCGTCGAAGAAAGGCGGAGAGAGAAAGTGTTCCTGATGTTGTGGTGACGAGTTATGGTACGGTCATGTTTGATATTGTGTGGTTCAGACGGGTGTTTGTGTGGAAATATATCGTACTGGGTGAGGGCCGTCGAACCAAGAATGACGAGTCGAAGAAGGCGCAAATATTGAATAGGATTTTGGCGGAGTAAAAGTTGGTTTTTACTGGGTGAGTACTGCATCATTAGGAAAAGTGAGAGAGGCGTATGCTGATGATTGATTGAAGGACTCTTGTGCAGAATGACCTTGGTGAATTATGGTTGATCTTTCATTGGTTGTAACCTGGTGTTTTCGACAAGTCCACCGCTGGTCCGTTTGACAAAGCTTTCTCTTTGAGCGACGAGAAGTTCGATGCTGAGTTCTTAAGCTACTGCAAGCATTTCTGGGGGCAAATCATGCTCCGGAGGATCAGTATAAACGTCTTGATGGAACTGTGCAAGGTATGCCCCGTCAAAAGCTCATGGAGGTTCCTAGCTGACAACATAGTGCTCTATTCATCCCTATCTCCTGGATGATGCCCACGACGACACTCCCGGCGAGCATATAATCCTCAATTCCGGAAAGTTCGTATTCTTCAAGAAGATAATCCAACAAGTTGTGATCAAAGAACACAAGAAAATCATCATCATCTCCAATTTCGATCATGTATTGACACTTTGCAAGGACATTCTGACCATTCTCAGGAAGGACGGCCACCACTTCAACCATACGCGCCTAGACGGCAAAGCATCATCTGCCTGGCGCCGCCTCTTCGTTCACTTCTTCAACACTGACCCCCGCTACAAAATCTTCCTAGTCCCCGTCCGAGTAGGTAGAGAAGGCCTCAACCTAACAAGCTCTTCAATTGTCGTTTATCTGATGAGGACTGGAATCCTCAGGTGATGAGGCAAGCGGGAGCGCGAGTCCATCGGATTGGTCAGACGCAGTCGGTTTCTATCTTCAAGCTGTATTCGCGGGGGATCGAAGAACAAATTCACCGATTGCTGGAAGAATGCCTATTTAGCTGCGATGGCTACCAATGTTAGTGGCTCTGCGTTTGATGTTGATGGGAGTCTTGTTCAGTCGGATACGAGTTTGCTTGTGGGTTTTGCGGGTGAGGGGATTAAAGCGGGAGATCGATACGGGCGAGCTGTCGTCGTGGGATCTGGAGATTATTGTTGAGAAATGCCGGTCCTGGGATGGGGACACGCAGAAGATAGCAGGCAAAGATGAGAAGGCCTGGCTCCAGCGCGCTGAGTCCATCCGCACGAACCTCTTCAACGGCTTGACCGTTGATACGACCAAGCGCGGCTTCTCCATCTGTAAGGAGAACGTCAATCTCGCACGGCCGTCTCGGCGGATTGGAAAGACGCGAATCGTCATGGTCGAAGGGTACTAAGTGACTAAGGAAAACCTAGCCCTGAGTCCTTTGCCGGATGAGACCATAGAATCTGACGCATCCGAGCCGGGCTCAGACTCTGAATCCGACATTCTTGATACCATAAGTCATCCCCCTTCCCAACTCATCACAGTTCTGTTTCCTGTGCAAGCGCTCCGATGCCAACGAATGCCGTCAGTGTCCCCGCGCTTTTCACCAACGCTGTCTCCAATTTAGTTGCCCAAGCTACGGTACCGATAGCCTCATGTTTATGTGTCCACATCACTACTGCTTCGCCACCGGAAAAGCAGCGTCCCAGGTTGGTCGTTTACTAATCTGCTGCCAGAGCTGTGTAAAGGCATACTGTGAGAAATGTCTTGATTGGGAGAAGGCAGTGTTTGTTGGGAATGAGGGTTGCTCGAGCACGACGTTTTATGTCAAGCGTGCTTCTTGTGTTAGTCACGGTCATAAACGGGGCATGAGGGGCGAATGGCGTGTGGTTAAGAGGCTTAAGCTTTGATAGAAATGAATTTATGCGAGGTATGGATATCTTGGTAGGAGAGTTGGCGTGAAGTGGATTGTATGCAGGTTTGGTTGGGCCGTGTGTTGGTGATGGCGAATTGTTGAAGTTGGCACTCTCTCTAAGGGTTAGGCACAATAACTATCAGAACTTTTGTCAAGTATCCGCAAGCCAACTGGCAGCGTAGCATTGCAGAATATGCCCCAGTTCGAATGCATCGAAATGTATCGAAATTTAGAACCACACTAGTAAAACCCTGCAACAGCGGGAAATCCAACCGAGGCTCTGGATTCTGGTCATTACCACCGTGACCACACCATACCGCTTGGTATTATACAATATAATACATCCATCTCAAGCGTCGTGTCACTTCTTTGGCGGGAACGGACCGACCCGTGTGTCTGTACAATGACTATACAGCTTGAGGGATATAACACTTGATAGTTTAATAAAGTTGTGGCACATAGTCGCGGAATAGTCTAGTCCAGCCAGGTAGCGCGATAATCTCCGACGGCTGAGCTGTCGTGTGCTGTCAGGGGTCAAATCCCGATATGATGATCCAGAAAGTGATGTTCTTCAGGGTAGTCTAGTTGAACTACGGTCTATAGTATAAGCTTTGGTGTCCGCTCATTCTCTTGAAATAAAAGTACTCTACCCCTCCATCAATAAATGTTCATATTATATCTCGCATACTACAGAGTATGTGCTGTACTGGATCATTCATGATCACCGTTAAGTGCCAAAGCGCTCGGAACGGCTTCCCCGCCGAACGATGTGGATTGCATTGCGCTAGTCTAGGCCTCGCCTCCGGAGGACATTACTCTGCACGATGCATAGACGCATACATAGCTATGGCCTAACTTTTATGCATGGAAGTGCAATTGGAAAGGAATATGCAGGGATGCAAATAACAACAACCGGACAAACGACAACGGCTAACGGTAATCTTATGCTTATGTTGACCCTGACTCGATGTATCACTTGTCAGACAAAGTCAATTGATCCTGTTAGCCCTGTGCAATTACTCACAATACAATAGTCATTCTACCATTACCTATGTAGATGAGTGCGAAAACGGGTGAATACATTGATAAGGGTCTTTCCGGATTCAGGCCTTGGCGCATCGGATATTGCATTTCTTATTAGTGGTGTTATAGTGGCACTGATATTCTCCGCAATGCCGGATCCCCGGCATCGGGTTGGGTTGATTGAGCCAGTGCCGACGTGGGTTAAAGTTGTATTCTGTACTGGTTCTTGTACAAGTACTTTACCATGTACTGTGTGAGTAGAGAGTATACAAGCTGTGCGCTGACAGAATAGGATATGGAGTAGTAGCTGACGTTCGAGCACTGTACACAGCGGTTTTGTTCAATGCTACTGTCACATGCTGCAAGTACAGCCGAGATATTCCAACATATCATATCAAACTACCACCATTCCTTTAAACTCTACCCAAACTCTAACACATATCTAGCTCCTTAACAACCGTTATTACCAATACCACGGCCAGACCAACCCAGGAGACTGGCACAAGTACGTCCAGCATAATGGTAATACCGTCCCTAATTATCCTGCGAGTCAGGTCCGATCCACAAACAACGTGACAGCTCAACGGTCGAAATACCGATTCCTCAAATTGGAATATAGCTTCTATTTTAAATCCAATCCAGCCTCCGGACCGGTGGCCCGTGGGTTCCATACCGGGACCGATCCGTGACATCCGTCGGCCGAGTCGGCGGATACGGAGATATGTGGTGCTGGGGTGGGTGTTTTCGCAGAGAGGGTTGGGTTAAGTCCGTGTCTGTGCTGAGTGTACGTATGTACGGAGGACTTGTGCTTGTACGGAGACTCGGGGCGAGGGTTAGCTACGGCTATGATAGGCGATCATAATGTGCATGACTTGGGTACCATTGAGGGTGGAACCGGATGGTGGGATTGGTAGGTTATTCTAACGGTTGGCCTGGGTGGAAATTGCCTTATGGAAACTGTAGTTGTACTTGCGCTTGTTCCTGTAATGGTACGGAGTACTACTGAGAAATGCGTTTATTCATGATCGTGAAAAAGAAAGAAAGGAGTAGGATAACGAATGACCATATCCTAAGACATAGGACAAAAATACTACCGCGTTAAGCACCAATATTCATCTGCGCCAATCGCTCTTGGACGCGCATCACAACCTCTGGATCGAATTCCGGCCTGATTTTCTTGGGTCTGTCTGTAATTAGCGACTGCGTTCAATTCCCTATAGTAAGGTGTACGTACGGATCTCGTATCGTGGAGGGTCCTCTTTCCTGGCCACAACTGGAACAGTTTCGTTCTCCGGCTCGATACAGCGTGGTGCATACGTGACAGGTATATCGGACTCGCTGGCGAGGCTTTCGCCAGGTTCGCTGGGGTAGATCGATCGGTGGTTCGACGTCTCCCGGGTATCCGTCGGGCCATTTGCGTAGTTTGGGACTGATACCTGGTTAGCAACATCCATCAATGATAGTAGAGATTGTACGTACGGATCGCGAGGACATATCTTGCATCTCAAATGACCACAATTGACACACTCGGTCGCATCCTCCGTCGGAAACAACGTCTCACACTCATGACAAGTCCGTCTCACACGCTGCCGAACCGGTCTCCGAACCAAATCCTGTCCACCGCTACGCGACGGAATCGTAAGTTCCACCTTCTGAGTCCGCGGCAATTCAACCGGCCGAGCATCCCTCGCCTTCTTCTCTTCCAGCAGCGCCCTGACAGCACCCTGCTCCGGCTCGGTGGGCTTGCTCTTCGGCGCCGGGTAACGGGGACATTTCTTGCAGCGGGTGTGCTGGCAGTTGACGCAGACTTTGTCGGGGCCGAAGGTGGTCTGACAGCGGTGACAGGTGCGGCGGACGCGCATGCGGATCGGCTTGGTAACTCGCTGGACGGTCATGTCGCTCGGGGATTTCCATTCGCCGGGTTCGAGAGAGAGGCCGTATTTGGCGAAGAGAGCTTGGGCTTTGGCTTGTTGGACGGCGCTCCAGTGGGAGATCACGGTCGGTTCTTGGATCTTGGTGGAGAGTTCTTCGGGGTTGGGGTGTGGTTCGATTGGGCTGGTATTGTTAGCTATATGTCAGGATAAAGGATCGGAAAAGACATACACTTCAACATTGCCAAAGGGAGCCTTGACGGCCTGGGCAGGAGTGCCAGTGCTAGCCTCGCCGGTGATATCCTTCATGCTGGAGATAGAGGACTTGGTGGAACCTTTCTTCAAAACGGTCCTCATACGCTTGATATACTTGGACAGGCCCTCAGGCTTGTCCTGGACTTCCTTGGTCGACATTTTCCCTTTCCTTATCGAATATTCTTCACTCCTTCGGTTCTTTTAAACCCACGATATCGTGTCGGTGATTTATCAAGCCTCGTTCCTCAACATACAACCGACTCGGGAATCCCGATCAAATCCCGACCGAAGAAATATCAAATACGAGCAAAGTAGGGGATAGACACAGATAAGACGACAGCTGCGGACGATAATAAGCAGTGGTGGAAGTGGATGATGGTGGATGACGGCGGTGATAGATCAGGCGCAAGGAGATTGACGGGAACACGGGCGGCGGTACCGACAACCACAGACTTGGGACCCGACAAGACGGTGAAGGGACTGGGATGTTAATGTTGTTTTGTGTAGACGTCCAATTAGTCTGCAAAATGAGAGGTTATTGGCTGTGAGGATGTGAGGATGCAACAGTCGGGCACACAATGCAGCAGTGAAAAGTGACCTGTTCACTGACTGACCCGACGCTGGGGGTTGGAGGACGTTGATAAATTAGTGGGAGAAAGAAGAGAAAGAAACGCAGGAGAAAGAGAGAAGAAACAAAGAGGAGAAAAGAAAGCCTAATAATAAATAAGTTTAGCCTAACAAAGAATTATGATAATAAAAATCGAAAATAAAAAATAAAAAAGACGACGTAATAAGGATCATAGCATAGCAAGAGAATACTTTTGGCAGAAAATAAAATCATAATTTCTGGGGTGAAGAGCAGGGGCAGCAGTAATTACGGGTACCGTACGGAGTACCGTACGCAGCACACAGGCCCGTGCGTTACCGGAACCAAGGTTTCGCTGCCGAAGGGCCGAAGCGGGCGCTGACGGGGTGACACCAGGCTGTTTTAGGAAGTGCCCCCGGCGGGCGAACTTTGGGCTTAATTATTCAGAGTTTATGCCATCCAAGTAGACTGATGTTCGATCAGACAATCGGATTATCCCTGACTGACAATGTGCTCTGTACTATGTACATGCAAAGCAGTCACTACTCCTATATACAAGTACAGTACAAGTATATATACACACTCAATCAATAGCCATCTGAATTGCTACAGCAGTTTCACCTCATTAACTTTGTCTGGACTGACTCAGTTCCTTCCATTGCTATTCTGGTTCTGTTTCAGATAGCCGCTCATGGGACGGGAAATTTCCTACGGCGTGAGTGGGATAGATAGCGCTCCATACAACTACTCTGTACTATATGCAGTACGATGATCTGTACAGTCTAGGTGGACTGGCTGGTACAGCGGCGCTGCAGTGCAGTGGTCAGTGCTGTGCCAGATCACTGGGTCAAGCCAGGCATTGTGCTGGCCAGGATACGATGGTAAAATATTATCCGCTAAATAAACTTTGTACAGGGGCTCCTTTAAATCGAGGTGATACTGTACTCCTATCCATGATAATGATACACCACTATACAGAGTACTATGTTCAAGGACTCCTGATCACCATAAACAAAGTTATCGATGGCCACGCCGGATGAACAGGAGTTTCATCCGCTAAAAACAAAATAAGAGGGGGAATTCCGGGCCCGTCATGGCAGCGGCTGATGGTTCCACTTGCTCACTGTGATTCGTTTATTGGCCCACTGTGGGGTGTATGAATATTACAGAGGTATTGTACGGGCATACTGGTACTGATAGGTACCAGTATCTCGAGTACAAGTACTTGTACATTATCTACTATAAGGAACACATCAAGTATGAAGAGATACGAGTTTCTACTATGTATAATAATTCCGTACTCGTGATAAGAATCTCAATATAGAAGAAGCGAGTGAATTGACCTCGTTCTACTCTGCCGTGCCACAAAGTCTATTCTAATGAAACCGCGTTCCTGAATATAGGGACTAGACTACGGAGCTTACTTTGGAGTCGGAGGTAAATGACGCTCTATCCGTATTCCCCGATTAGCTCCCAGAGATCTGTTCTCAGTCTAGGCTAAGTCCGTAGGGTACGAGTCCTTGTAGATAAATGGCTAACTGACGCGATGATTGACACCATCCAACCTAATCACACCGTATGCCCAATTTCAAGTCTCTGTCCTGGTTGCCATGATCTCGATTCCATGCGTGCGTATTGAATACGCTGCCCAAGAATTCAATCCAATGTTTGGTATCGACCAAGCCACCTGCTCACACCCAGCAATTCCCAGAAACACGCATCGGACAAGTAACATCCCTATTATACGAGAACCCCGATAAGCTTCTAATCATCCCCCTGGAGTCTCGACTCGATCGAAATGATATCGTCCTCCTCATGTACCTCCAGAACCCGGTTCACCTCAGCCGTACTGCGCATCAATTCTACCGCCCCGGCGTAGAGCATCCGCAGCGACGGATTACAGTTCTCGGGGAGGTAGTAGAGGAGGACGTACGGAACCGAAAGCCGACCGGATCCCTGAGCACTAGTTAGTATCGACATCCCCAGATACGAGAAGGGATGAACGGATGCGCACCAGGGTCAGCGGGTAACTGAGGAGGATAAACCGCGGAGACGACTCGGGGAGCTCATCGGCCACATCTTCCATTTTTGAGTAGATTTGATCATCGTGAGGGCGGATCTCTTGATTCTTCGAATCAATCACATCTATTCGGTTTTTAATACAGTGTTCTCACAGTCCTTGCGTCGCCATCGATTGGCTTATCGCGGCAGCTTTTGCTTTTTTGATGTTCATTTAGGGGGGTGAAGCGCATACAGATGATAGCCTGCGGGTCCTTTGCTCTCGATGTTCCCAACCGAAACTTGCGCAGCTTGTCTTTGGTCTCCGGGGAGAAAGAATATAAACGCGATTCCGAAGCCTGTTGCCGGTATATCCTGGTCAGTCTTGTCTCTGCAGAGCGCCGCAGATGCGGGGCAACTCACCATGTTGGAGAAAGCCAAAAAACGACCAGCGTTTAATTCAAGAAATATTATTATATAAAATAGAAGTTGAATAAGTAAGATAGTAGTCAAAAATGAAGAGATGAGATATATCCGGTGAGGACAGGGAGTTGTAGAAGAACAAGAAAAATGAGAACAGGTGGAATCGAGCTCTCTTCCCCACCCCGTAGGACCTTCAAATGCCCCATTCTCCCCACCATCCTAATACCCTCTCGTCCTTTTCTCTTCCTTCCGTTCTTTTTCCATATTCTCCCAATTCTATCCCTTCATGTTCGCCCGTCTCAGCCAACTCAGCCGCCATTTATCTCGCCCATCGCTCGCTTTTACCCCGGTCGTCACGAATTCCGCACCCTCGCTATTTCCATTGCGCCATCGCACTCCGTCCATGATGACATCATCCGCCATAGCGAATGCCTCAAAGACCATACACACCGCAGCTTGTTTGATTATTGGTGACGAGGTCCTGGGTGGAAAGGTGAGTTCCTGGAAAGTTGCGGAATGGGATTGGAGTGTTCCTGGAGTGGCACGCCGGTTGAACCAGAGATTGACTTGTGCACCCTCACCAGACCATCGACACCAACTCCGCCTACTTCGCCAAATACTGCTTCCAACTTGGAATTCAGCTAAAGCGCATCGAAGTCATTGCCGATGATGAGAGTGAAATTGTTGAGGCCGTCCGTCGCATGAGCAATAAATATGACTTTGTCGTAACTAGTGGAGGAATTGGGCCAACGTCCGTATCCCCTCCCTTTCAGACAAATAAATCACAGTTGTGGGAGGGAAGCTGATCCAAGTGTTTTCACCATAAAAAAAGCCACGACGATATAACATATGAGTCAATAGCCAAAGCCTTTGGCCTGAAGTTGAAATTACACCAACCAGCCTTCGGACGGATGAAGCAGCTCGCCAGGCCCCATCCCATGCAGCCCCATTTCGATTGGGAGAAACCCTCCCCGGGACTCACTGCGAAATTGCGCATGGTCGAACTGCCGCATGACCCGAAGGTTCCCGAAGAGCAACAGGCCGTCTTCGTCGCGGATGACATGTGGGTTCCTATTGCGGTGGTTAACGGAAACATCCATATTCTTCCTGGTGTGCCGCGTCTGTTCGAGCGACTGCTCGAATGTCTCAAGCCTAACCTGCTGCCGCGCTTGACGAACCCTGAGGGCAAGGGTATCTACCGCTTCCTCTTCAGCACACCGCTCCCTGAGAGTGCCATCGCACCGTACCTGTCGGAGCTAGCCAGACGGGCCAACCCGCACGGCATCAAGGTGGGTAGTTACCCACGCTGGGAGAAAAAGCGGAACACCGTAACTCTTGTTGGCGGTAACAAGCCTTTCATGGAGACGCTGGTGCCGGAAGTTGAGCACAATGTCCACGGCCGCAAAGTCAGTCGGGAGGATGAATTGGATCCCCCTTCGGACCATGAAAAATAAAAAGCTCGCAACATATGCTGGAACTATTTCATATTTTGCTATGTGCATTGAAACTTGATTATGTATATAAACTACAGATAGTCAGATGATTGGCGTGGATAGCTGCTTTTTGGACATCAGATGCCAAGCCAAGTACATAAATCCTTGTTTTATATATTTGATGGGCTCATTTCATTGCAATTAACTGTTAGAAAGATTCACTCATACCGCAAGGCAACGCGATAGTAATATTCTGCAGTTCAGTAGAGATGCGTATGGACCTTAATCAAGATAAAACCGTAGAAACGTCACAATTTATCAATTGATGCAGCTCAGGAGCTTTCTTTTGAATCCTGCACACTTGTTATCTATTTCATGTCAAGTCTCCTTGTTGGTAGTCCGGAGTAGACATAAAGAACGTACTCATACTCGCGGACCCACCGATAAGCTTATCACCATTTTCTGCGCAACTTCAATTCGCAACCACCACGATCAACAACCAAACACCACAAAAATGACAACCCCACCCCCAAAACAACACATCGCCCAAACCCTCCTCTCGCGCGCCCACTCCCCCCAAACTACCGAAACCCTCTTCACCGACCGCATAAAGCAAAAACCCCTCTACCTCCGCCCAACCTCCCCGTCCGCCTCGGACAACCGTTCCCGCCGCCGGCACCACCGCCTCCGCAAAAAAGAATATTTTCTACGCCATCAGCGTCCCAAACCGCTCTCCGCGAAGGAGAAGCGTGCCTCTGGAATCCATGAGCTGGCGCAGGGCGAGGCGAAGTATGAGGTCTTCAAGGGGTTGAATGCGCTTTGGGCGCGGTATATGCAGGAGGTGCTTGATTTAAGAGCTGATGGGAATACGGGGCAGGGAGGGGGAATGGTGACGGCGCTGTCACATGGGAGCAAGCTTGTTAGTGCTGATTTTCATGGGGCGGAGATTGAGGTTGTGAGGAGTGGGTGTGCGGGGAGGGTTGGTATTAGAGGGGTTGTGGTTAGGGATACGAAGTTTACATTTGTGGTTGTTACGGAAAGGGATGAGGTCAAGAGTGCGTTTTTCCTACACCGTGGTGCTGGGGGGGGGGGTGGTGCTAATGATTGCTACTAGCAATTCCCAAGGAAAAGACGATTATTCGATTTCGCGTGCCGTTACCGAAGCCAGCGACTGCTGCGGATGCAGACGCAGATGCGGATACGGAGATGAAGGGGGATGGGCAGAAGCAGTCTGACGCGAAGGAGTTGGTGTTTGAGATTCATGGGAATCAGTTCCAGAATCGCGCTGTTGACAGGGCGCATAAGAAGTTTAAGTGGAGGAATGTCGAGTATCTGTGATTCGATGGTTCGGATTTGTTGGATATATCGAATTTTGCGGGGTACTTGAATGAGATGCACATGAATGGGCTATCTGATGGCATGATACAATGCCTATGGCTGCCAGTCTTGGGAGATAAAGACTATATGCACACCCGTCAGTGGCATGAACCGCTGGGTTCTACCGCGGGTCTAATTGCGCCTGGGACTGGATGCGACAGAATGCGACTACAGAAGCTTGAACGGTTGAATTACACGGCGGACTACGTCAATTTAAACAGAACTTGGTTGATAGATCATAATGTGTCATTCACGGGTATCTAATTTCATAGAACTGCAGTCATTTGCATTTTGACATCATTTAGCACTTATGCGAGTTGCATCGTCTTCCTGTGCTGATGATGTTCTCAGGTGAACATTCATCCTGTTTGTGCTTCGCCTAAGTACGAACCCATCCGGCGTAATTGATGGCGGTTTATCCCCAATCCAATCGCGCTAGAACATGTTCAGAAGCGCATAGCCTCGAGTACGACTTGGGGATGGCCGCGGTGTATTGCTGCAATAAGCAGATATTTTTAGAATCGATGAGCAGAAAAGCATAGCATCACATTCCTGCCCACTCAACACTAAACGCCCTGACACTATCCTCAGCACCGGGTCCTGTCTGTTCAGCTCCTCCAACGAGGAATCCCTTCTTCACACCAGTGCCCAGTCGACCACCAGCAATGATGTCCATCAAATTGATCTCCTCATCCCATTCAGCGGACACAGCCAAGAAATGAGAGTGGAAACGTAGAGGATCACCCGGGTATGCGAGGTACTGACATCCGAACCGGAGTCCAGGCGAGAGGAAATAGCCCTTCGAGTGCAGATGCGCGAACAGAGGATAAGAGGACGGGACTTTAGGTGACGACAGGATCTGATTTGATGCAGGTCTAGATGGCATCGGCGGATACGACGTCGAAGGAGTGACAGCCATTGCCATTCCAGACGGAGTCGGGCGTTGCGGTCCGGCATCCTGGGCCTGTTCACCACCCGTAAACAGCTCTAGCACGGGATCATCACCGGCAGCATTATCTGCGACAGCTTGCTTCTGCGCAGCTTTCTTAGATGCCTTGGCCGCCTTCTTCGCATCTAGATTTTTTAAAGCTTCTTCCCGCAGTTGCTCCTTGCGGCGGTTCTGCAGTCGCATGGCTTGCAGTCCTTCAGCTTCTAAATCCTGGAGGTACCGTTTCCGATCCTCCTCCATGATGGAAGTCATGCCGTCCTTGTGCGCCTTTACCTCATCTACAATGCAAGCTACACCCTTGTCCACCAGCAGCCGTGCCTCTTCTGGCATCAGCTGCAGGGGCATGGCCAGGAAGACATTTTGTTGCGGGATTTGGGGGAGGGTTCCAATTAGAACGCCGCAGATATGGTGTTCGCGTCTCAGATATGTAACTGCATCAATTGAGAAGAGATAGTAACTACCGGATATGTAAGAGATCGGTACAGGGAGAGCCGGGTCGGTGTCCATTTTTTAGCTGACACGAATCTCAAATATACACTGCTAACAGATGACCAGTTAGCTCAAGCCCATGACAAGTCAATGGATAGTAGCAGTAGGAACAAGAAATAGCAAATCATTCTCAATACGTTTCTCAATCACAGGTGCTCAATTTTATAGAGATATATAGCGAGCTTCAGGGGATTGACAGATTATAGTAGATGTATAATCATGCGAGCAAAAGAAATAAACATATAACGTTCTTTTACTTACCATTAGAAAGAGCAAAATATCAAAACCCTGGAATTTGTCCAGCAAAACCAGAGCTGCGTGTTGAGGGAGAAGAAAAAGAATGTTGACGGGGAAAAAAGTTGGTGGGAAATACTCTGACGAGCTGCGCTAATCCCGTTTAGGAGTACTCACTTCGGCGGCCCGGATAAACCACGACCGCTACTTCATCTGCCAAAAGCATTTCAGATCAGTCTGATAACCGCATATTCTTGACAGTAACATATCTCTTTGGCTTGTATTTACACCTGACATCTGTCACCAAACGCGACAATGAACTTTTTCTTCCTGCTATTCCTCGTGTTCTTTTCACCTCTCCTTCTCGTTTTAGGTGGGTGATCCTTTGTCTGCTCCGTCACGCCGCATTTGCTGACACCTTGAAGCATGGTTTGCCTTTTCTCGCTTGCGCAGTCATTTTGAAGACGAGTCCAGTAGACCTGCATTTGGACGGAGTTACCTCCGGACAATGGCGCAAACGGGCGGGGCCATGTCTGAACAGATCGAGCTGCAGGATATGCTCGAAGACTCGAATCATGAAGAATAATCTACCTCCAATTCGATTATCACCCTAGAACTCCAAGTCCTCCTTCTTGGGCATGCCGCCCGCAGCTGCTCCGCCTTGAGCTTCCTTGTCGCCCTCATCCGGCGGTAAACTGAAGGGTTTGATCTCGAACTTCCGTCTGCTCAAATTGAACGCCCAATCCTGCCCGATATTCTGATCACTACCACCACCACGTTCGTGCAGTACCGGCAATCGATGTGTCTTCAGCATACCCTGGGGTGGCTCTTCTCCAGAAGTTGCCGCTCCCGATGTCGCCAGCGCATCCGCGGAGTGAGGGAAAGGACACAGTTCGATAACACCATCGCCGATCAGCTCCATCCATCGTACGAGGCCTGACTCACGGGGAAATAGCGACAAGGGAACTGTTATAATGGCTGTGATACGTGCGTTTGGGGTGTTTAGAAGAGCTCTGAGGGAGTGAAGGAACGGGAGAACGTTGTCTGGCTGGCTGACTTCCGGGGGATACATGGTGGGACTGAGCAAGGACGGGATGACGATGCGGTGCACAGTATTAGGAGGGCTCGATGTAATGGCGTTTTGAAGTCGTTTATAAATGGAAGTGAAAAATGGCTCTCTCGTGGGTGCGAACGGGATGAAATTCATTTTCGCAATGGAGGGATGGGTGAGGCGTTTCGTGAGGTCGAATGCATGACAGAATGCTGGTTTCACCTGGTTTCCGTCCGTGCTCTGGTTATGTTCAGGTGCCGCGGGAGCTATGATAATCAGCATAATGGTTTCCAATAGGAGGCACTAGGAAACTAATCACTCACCTCGTGATCCTGCAACTCCCGCGCCAAAGTCTCCTAGGCGCTCATATCGCCAGGCGATCTTCATACGCTCGCTCTTCCGCCTATCCGGCTTCTCGTCGCCAGCTTCAGCCGAGCCTATTAAACCAGGCAAACTCCTGCCCCATTGTTCTGGCACTCCAATAACATGAACCTTTTGGTCCTGCACCACTCCTTCGGCAGCATAGTATCGAAGCAATGCGCCCGCAAAGTCCGTAGTCCCATTCTCTTCAATAAACAGCACTTTCCCAATAGGAAGTCCTCCATGTCCTGCTAGAAGATTGTCCAGCGACAATGTACCCGTAGACATCGTTGGTCTGCCATCATCGGGAGAGGGACGGATTCCAGGGTTCAAGTCGGCGGCCTGTGGTGCTTGCGCGGGCGAATTGGCGGCGGGTCCCTGACCCGGGCCAGTCGACAATCCGATATTCCGCTTGCGAAAGGACATTTTCGTATGATTAGCTAGATCTGGTGTTCGCAAGAGTCAGTGAAGATTATTTGCAGCGGCGGGGCATGGCTCAAGTTCCTACCGCTTTCCACTAAAAGCGGCGGTAGCGCAAAAAGTCGAGCAGAAAAAAGCTTCCACCGCCGGAACTTGACTTGAAGCCGATTTTGCTTTTACGAACCAGCTCGCCTCGTACCATTAAGGGTAGACAATTAGCACAGGATTTTATCTTTCGATTTTCGCTTGAACTCGTTCCTTTTCGTTAGCAAATAGCAATCGCCACCATGTCCGACCCGCTCCTCTTCGAAGACACCTTCACGATTACCGCGATCAACTCGCAGAAATACGACCGCGTCTCTCGCCTGACTTGCACCTCGTCCGACTCTTTCACAACCTTCACGCTTGATGTCAACACCGAGTTGTACCCCTGTGCTGTCGGGGAGTCGCTCTCCATGGCGCTAGCATCGACGCTGTCGCTCGACGGAAAAGAGGATAGCAAAGCCTCTTGGAGGGAGGTTGGTATGGGCGAGCAGACGCTGGCGAATGATTATGATTATGTTTGCCATGGGAAGGCTTATCGGTTTGAGGAGGGGAGCTCTCAGGGGAACATGTAAGATGCGATCTGCATCTAGGGTATTGAGCAGTGACTGACTGATGTGTAGGGCCGTTTTTATCTCCTTTGGTGGACTCCTGCTTTATCTTGAGGGACCTTACAAGAAGCTTGCCCCTCTCCGGGTTGACTACGTGTACCTGCTTTTGAAGAAATGAGAGGATCGCTTCGTTTTATTTTCTTATCCTGTGATTGATGCAAATACCGCTATGCTATCTACAGTTGATGCATTGTTCTCCGAACAAAAGTCGGGTGTATTTGGTTGAAACATTTCTGGAGCGCCGGCGTTAAGATTGGTAATTGGGTATATCAATAGATCATCAAATATGTATATCGTTCTGTATATGCTCCTTTTCCTTCATGGTTCAAGGTCTAGTTCGCCAAAGCGTGTGATGCAGTGGGGAACTCGAGACGACGGTGCAATCTCGCCGAGATCTCCAGGAAGTCAGGCTCATTCTCTGGAGTAATAATACCATGTCTTAGGAAGAAGTCAATCAGGACCATAGAACAATTGGGCTTGAACTCCCCATTTGCCAAAGCCTGCTTCGTCTCCTCAACCGTGAACAGGTGAAACGCCTCCACCTCGCTATCGCAAGGCTTAGGAACGACATTGGCGTCTAACGGGATATCATAAACATATTCAACCTCCGGCTGCAGCAGATCCGTCTCCCCTCCGGCATTCTCACCCCGCACGTAGAGGTATGTAATGCACCCAGTGGGAACCGCATTAGCCTTAACCACATCCTCCGGCAGAGATGCCTCCTCCATAGCCTCCCGGACAACACATTCCGACGGCCTCTCCCCGGTACTCATCCCACCAGCGACAGTATTATCCAACATCCCCGGATACGTCTGCTTCGTCTTCGACCGTCTAGGCACCCAAATCCGCATCCCATCCGCATCATCCACATAGCAAGTAACATGCACACCGTACGAAACAATTCCAAAAAGCGGACTCGCGCTTCTCTCCAACTCAAGCAGGAATTCCCCCTTGGGACCATAGACGGGGTACAGCTCATCGCGCCATCCGTTCAGGATCTCAAAGGTATTGCGCTTGACTGCCTCTGTGAGGGCTTTTGCGACTAGTTCGCTGCGCTGGCTGGGGGTAGCATTGGGAGCTGTGATGAGCGTGACGGTTCGGTTTGCGGAGTCGATGGACCAGCAGTCTTCGGGCCAGGGGAATTTCTCAACTACGGAATTGCAAATGTAGCCTAGGATAGCGGGGCAGCCGGTGACTTTAAAAAAGTGGTAGTTCTGAAGGTGGGATGTATAGAACGTGGGGTCATCGTGGTAGTAGGGGAATCTATTGATGGTTAGAGGCGTTTTTGTTGCTGGAGCGGAGGGGAGAATGTTACCTGTCGCATTCATTGACCAGGTCGAGGTATGATTTTGTCATTATGCCGGTTGCTTGTGAGCTGTGTATGTCAGAAAATTGACAAGAAAGAAAGAAAGAAATTGAAGTTATACACTGGGATGTAAGGCTCTTCGAGATATCGTATTGGGGGGCAGAGGCTGTACCATAACACGAATACGGCTATGCGCAGTGATAAAATAACCCTTATCGATAAGGGCACCGCATTTCGTCACTGCGCATTTCTTTGAGGTTCCATCATAGAATGCGCGCGCCTGGAAAATTCCGGTTGCTGCCATCGCAAACTGTCAACTAGACAGCCATAATCCCTGGAAGATGCAAATTACGACTTGCTCAATACGATAGCAAACACCTTTCCTACCAGCGCTATAATCCGATCATATAATTTTCAGACGAGGCTCAGCGACTAACGTGTTTGCGAGTTTCACTTTGATTTAATATTACTCCGCCATGTTCTCCGTCATCATCCCAGGCAGACCCTGCCTGACCGACATAGTCGCCGTTGACGGCCAACCAAACGGCCAGCCTACCAAGTTTGCTTTCACATTCCCCCTTACGCCCTCGTTCACGGACGTCGTCGTATTCTTTCTTCCCGGCACAGTCCTCCCTCAAGATACAGCAGCTGCCATCTACATCCAATTGCCAGAGCAAACACCCTCTCCCAACGGCCCAGCATTCCGCTTCATAGGTGCACTAGCCAACGAGAAACCCTCCGCAGTGTTCAAAGTCCGCCCCGGTGAAACACCATCCACACCACAGCGCTCAGAAGCCGAAGACCAAGATGAGATGCTCGACGAAGGCGCATTCGGCGGCGCGTCGTCGGGAGGCATAGTGACGTTGGGGATTTCAATCGAGCCCGTTCAGACCGTTGCGCCGCAGCTGGCGCAATTAGAAGCTGAGAAGCCGGCGGCGGCTGGGACATCGACGGATCTTGTGCGACAGTCGCCTGAGCATAGACAGAGAAAGGAGGTTTCGACGAAGGTGCTTGCGCAAAGGATTATTGGGAATGCGTTTAATTTTCTGGCCAGTTTTGCGGCGCCAGATCCTAATCATAGAGGGGAGGAGGTTGTGACGTTGAAGAGCTTTCGGGATTGGTGGACGAAGTTCGAGAGGAGGGTGGAGATGGACCCGTCGTTTTTGGAGAAGGAGGATCCGAATGCTCAGGGATGATTGTCGCTTTTTTGGTTTATATGAGAGGACGACATGGCGAATTTGCTAAGCGTATTTCTGGAGATATAAGGGTTCTTTCTTGTTGGGATCTGTTAGTATACCACCAGCTTGCTATATACAGTTGCAAGTAAATATCTTTAATAACGATGACCATTCCAGACCACTAAAATCAATATCTTCTATGGTCGGATATATACAACCTTGTGGTGGCTTCATAAAACCATGTTTACTCCCTGTCTTCCAGCAAGAAGTTAAGGAACACCGTCCCAATCGCAAGACCGTCATGCTCAATGACAGCCCTGTCCAACGCATCCTCGGACACCTCCTTAGAAAACACCCCCAACTTTGCCCGAGTAATAACAATTTCCGTAACTATGTACCCAGTAAACTCCGGATGTCCTTGAACAGTAATGAACTTGCCTGGAAGATACATGCCCTGCACAGCACAACGTGGAGACGAGCCAAGCGGTGTAACATTGGCCGGGTACTCGTAGACAATATCCTGGTGCATCTGTTGAATGCGCTGCAGGCCAACCATTAGCAATTGTAGGGATTATTGCGTATGCATGTGCAACGTACGAGCTTGTCCTTTCCAAACAGCTTCTTCCCTTGTTCTGTTAGATCCATATCGCACACCGCGATTTCCCAACCGACATCACTTCGACCAACTTTCACCTCAAGAGCACGTCCGATGATCTGGTGACCGAAGCAGATACCCAGAATCCGCACGCGGGGATGTGCAATAGCTTGCCTTGTGTAGTCGACTAATCTCAGGATCCAAGGTTGGTTTTCGAAGGAGTTGTGCTCTGCCAGGTGTCAGCATATAGAGCTTTTATAGAAGCGATGGGGGAGGGAAGCATACTCGACCCGGTCAAAACAAGAGCATCAACCTCATCCAAGTTGGGATATTTGTCTCCGTCCACGATATCCCATCGCGAGATCACAAAGCCAGTCTCCGGGTCTAGTTTCTCTGGCTGTCCTAAGCGTTTGGCACTTTCTCTGAAGAGCTCTTTAAAAACACCGCCATAGCCTTCATACTTGGCGTTAATGTTATCTAGTGGCGTGTCGCATTCCAGTACGGCGATTCGAAGCGGGGGAGCCATTGCAGGGATGGGGAGCTGATAATGGACGAGAGAAGTGGTTGAGATTGAATAGTCTGATAATATAGAGTCCCTCAAATTGCGCAAAGGTCTAGGAGCTTCAATGATATTATGCTAGTGTATTTGATATCGGGGCAAGTCGAGTCATAATGCGAAGCGGTGGATGATCCACTCCGCCCTCCTTATCGGCCCTGAATCTGTACCGTACCCTGGCGCCAGCGCCTTATCAGAGCGAGGAGGAAGAAAGAAAAAAAAGAAAAAAAAAAGAAAAAAAAGAAAAAACTAGCCCTGCTAGTAGACGGTCGGAGAAATTTTCAAACTTTTGCGCTTGATATGAAATCTCTAACGTTTAGTAGGAAGATAGATTGAAGATCCAGTATTCCTCATAGTACCCTGGCAAGCACGAAATCACGGTAATTTCATACAGATACTGTATCGGATAATCGGTTCGCGCTAAGTTCGCCGAAAATAAAGCCTGATTGGTTTATGTCAAAGGTTGAGAGTCAGCCATACTTTTGATTGAGTACGGATCCTTGAGGGGCTGTAATACGGCATGACATCCGATACAGGGTAGTACATCCAGTGCAGATGTCAACCACAAAAGTCATTCGGAAAAAGCTTATAAAGTAGCAAGATTTGTCGCGGTTAAAGCAGAGGGTGTAGTAAGTAAACGTAGCGTTTAAAATGTTGTTTCAATCAGTGCTTTTAGTATCACCAGCTAGATATAAGGTACTAACAGGATCGATATCACAGTAGCGTACCCATCCTGCAGCTGACTCCACTGTAATCCATGACCATACCCAAGCAATACAGAGTGTATAAAGCACTGGAGGCTCCCAATGACCTTTGCTGATGGAACAAATTTCTTTTCTTTTCTTGCAACGGTGTACATTCGTTTCTATCTCTCCTATTTTTTTTTTTTTTCTTGCTGAACCAAGTCTACTTTCTTGTCGCTCTCATATATTGCCAACAAATACCTGATGGAAGGGCATAGCGATCATGCCAATGAGTCGACTCCTCTGTTAGGCAGTACTGGAACGTCTCCTGGTCAGAACCACCGCTACAATGGATTTCATGGATCTGTAGGGAAGGGTCCTCATTGTGACTCATCATCCATTGCATCAACCGTTGAGGACGAGGATGCGACTGTCCTTGACATCTCTAGAATCACCTCTGCTTCCCAGGGTATACTTGATAGTGTACCACCACCTCCCGATCACGCAGGTCCTGAGGATAGCTCATCAAAAGAAAACGCAGGCTACGCAGCACGTTTCATCAATGTCTCGCCTGCGCGATTCTGGCTTATCTTTGGAGGGATCATGATGGGATATATAATTGCGTTTTTCGATTCAACGCTGATGGCATCGAGTCATCCGGTGATTACCTCCTACTTCCATGCCTCCAACTCTGCGTCATGGCTCTCAAACTCTTTCCTTTTGACATCTACTGCATTCCTTCCTCTCTTCGGACGCATCTCAGATACCTTTGGACGGAAACCCGTGTATCTGTTCTCTATCGTTGTCTTCTTCTTCACTACGCTGTGGTGTGCCATGGCTCAGAGCATTGGCAGTCTTATTGCCGCGCGTGCCTTCTGCGGTCTTGGGGCTGGTGGTGTGCTTGCTTTGGGAATGATCCTTTCCAGTGACTTGGTCCGTCTCGAGTACCGCGGCGTCTACCAGTCTTACATCAATCTTGTCCTCGGAGTAGGTGGGTGCTTAGGATTAGCTTTGGGTGGCTACCTATGCGACAAGGTGGGATGGAGAGGTGCTTTTTACGTACAACTGCCATTTATCTTTGTGTACTTCTTCGTGGCTGTGTGGACAACACCGGCAGGTCTGGGATTGAAGAGTGCGAAACGAGAAAATATGACCCTGTCACAACTAGCGAAGAACATTGACTTGGTTGGCTCGTTAATCCTGGTTCTTGCCGTAACTTCGCTGATCATGGCACTCAACCTGGGTGGTAATGTGTTCAGCTGGACTCATCCTGTCGTCATCTCATCTTTGCTTCTATCTTTCATATTAGCGGTAATCTTCGTGAGGCACGAGCGCGGTGTGGAGCGTGCTGTTATGCCGATCTCACTACTATCGAAGCAGCCTCGCGCAAGTATCATTTTTGGGAATTTCCTTGGGTCTATTTCTATCAACACTATGATCTTCAACATCCCGTTGTACTTCCAGGCCGTTAAACTGGTCACCCCAACCGAGTCTGGGTTCAAGATGGTTGCTTGTACGCTTGCAGTCACCATGTCCAGCGTCTCAACAGGCTTTTTGATTACATACACCAAGCGCCTGAAACCCACGATAATAATCGGCGACATACTTATCCTTCTGGGTGGCTGTGCGGCTGCCTCGATAGGTGCTGCGACTCCGGATATCATTGCGATGATCTGCGTTTCACTCTCCAGCCTCGGCCAAGGCTTCTCATTCCCTTCGTTTATGGTGGGGGTTCTTGCTACAAGCGACCAAGAGGAGCAAGCAGTGGCCACTACGACGCTAAGTCTATGGCGAAACCTCGGCTCGGTCATGGGAGTGGCGATAAGCAGCTGGATCTTCCAAAATAGCTTGACATACCGACTGGAAGAGATGGTCACGGGGCCAAATAAGGAAGATGTCATTCTGCTCGTTCGCAAATCGGTACGAGCCATTGCAGAGTTGGACCCGATGCACCAACAACAAGGTTAGTAGTGACTCATGGGAATTAAAGGAATCCATGCTGACAGTTGCAGTCATCAGCGCGTATAGTTTGAGTCTTCGGGTAACCTTCGTTTCCGCTGCTGCTTATGGAGTTCTTATGCTCCTTATGCACGTTCGGATGCGACTGCCGCGACTCGGAAGCAGGTCTTGATGCTATCCACTAATCAACGACATTATAAAAGCATCGGTCTTTTACCAGTATCTATAAAAATGATCATGAGGCATGCTGTTAATGGCGAACCATGCTATGATACGCGTACCCCAGGGCTTCCAGACAGTGATATACCATAAAAAGGCAGAGGCCCCAGTGTATTACCAATTAAAAATTTTAGTGTCTTCTTATTATTTAAAAAATAATAGTCATATATAACACGGAGTAGCCCTACAGAACGGACAAAACGCTAGTCCGTTTTGGGTTTAGCCTGCAAAGCATCCCCGCGCATCTTTTTATCGGTTCGTATCCAAAGAACCATCTTCTCTCGACATATTCCTGCAAAAAAAGAAAACCATACATACGTTCATTAGCTCATTTGAAGTGAGTCGGCCATGCGCCAGTTTTGGCATGATTCACTTTTTCATTTTCTCTGACAGTTGTCTTTCTAGGTGATTTGCGACCCCGATCTCGCGAAAACATTTGCGATTTCGATCGACCATATCACTCGTCGTTCGACGATTCTCGCACACCTTGATACTACGAGTCATAATCAGATCTCGGAGACATTTTACGGCTGCTAAAGGAGATAATGGACGGTGGCTAATGAACTGGGGTGCTGGTTAATGGATTCAGTTGCGGGGTCTCCTTGCAGCATTATTTGTTTTAGTTCCGCAACGGCAATCGCCGGGCAAATAATATCTACGTGACCTCTACACGCTTTGATATGACTCGTGCCACTCGCAGTCATGCATCCCTACAACCAGATCTAGGAACACCCATGACCTTGGCCTCCGAACCCAGCGACAGCGGACCTACCCCGAACGACGATGGCCAAGTCTCGACACCGACAAGCTCAACAATCAGCACACCGCGCGCAACGATGACAAAAATCGGTAAAAAAAAGAGCGGTAGAGGTATTCCGAAATCGAAAAGGGTTCGAACCGGCTGCTTGACTTGTCGCGAGCGCCATCTGAAATGCGACGAGGCACTGGGCAAGTGTCAGAATTGCCGGAAGTCCAATAGGGTCTGTAGGCGCGGGATTCGTCTTAACTTTATAGATACGCAGACGGTTGCGCCTCCGTACTATGCAATTCGAAAAGCGGGCACGCGGTTGACCTTTCGGGATGAGTCGAGGCATATTGCGTCGGAGTATGTGGGAGGGTTTGAGAGATATCCCTCCCCGGAACCGGATCTGCCGTTGGGCAAACAAGGTCCTGCGGAATATGAGTTTTCGGGTATTCTGAGTCCGCCTTTGCAGAACGCTCGTTCATTCGTTTCACCGTTGGAGCCTTCGCAGCTGGAAGCGATTGATGCTATGCTCAATGGCTCTTCCCACGCATTGTTCTCTGTTTTCCCTGAACAAGGGGTGCCACTTGTTCCTTCGACGAGACAGATGATGATCAACCCTGGTTCTAAACCTCTCGGTCGTCAAGACGAGATTTATTTTGTACGGACATTTACAGAAGAGATTGGGCCGTGGCTTGGCTCTATAGATGTGTCGAAATACGTACGTTCAGTGCTACCTTGTTATAATCTAGTAAGCTAATCAATCTAGTTTATGCACATTGTGCCGTTCCGTGTCCTAGATGAGCCTATGCTTTTGAAGGCCGTCATGGCATGCGGAGCACATCTCCACCCCGTGAGTTCCCCGAATGGCGAAGACAGGGCTTCGTACTTCTACTTTGCGGCAACCCAAGACCTCCTCAGTCATTTGCAGAATCCAGATCGTGACTCGACTCTCTGTGCCGTGACTGCCACTGTCCTAGGAATGTACGAAATAATGTTCTCAAGGGATGTCCACGGCCTAAACCATGCCGCTGGTGCCAGGGCTCTGATCAGAGAATGCCATTGGGACACAAGATCACCTGGACTCGGAGGAGCATGTTTCTGGCTTAGCGTGATGATGGAATTATTCACCTGTCTACGTTTTAACTGGTCTCTGGCTTGGGATCCCGACACATGGGGTATAGACATAAATATGGGCGAAACACGATCCCATGCTACTGGTGGCGAAGAAATGTGGACTCATCGTATTGTCTATATATGCGCGAAGATTATCAATTTCCGATCATCTGGCTCTCAATTCCAGGATGTGGACCATGGAGTTAGCGAAATGCGGGTTCACGAATGGGAGCTATACAAGAAGTGGTGTGATCAATGGGAAAATGCTGTACCACGGTCTATGATGCCTCTTGGGCATCTCAATTCATTACAGGGTAGTCCTAAATCAGCATTTCCGGATATTTGGTAGGCAGCTCCTTTCTTTCTTTTATGATTCCCTAACTGACCTTGGTAGGCTGCTTAACCAGACGGCGATTCTCGCGTGGCTATTTCATCTTACTGCGCGGCTTTTGCTGTGTAAGACGCACCCATTCGAATCGTATAGTCCAGAGATGCGCAATATACAGCAAAGTCATGCGCATGAGATCTGTGGCATCATTGCGCATATTAAGGACCGGTATGAAACTTCACCTCACTAGGATGAATCAATGGATTAGGCTAAAGGTTCACAGCGGCATTTCTAGCCTATCAATCCGACTCCTCGCCTTTGCTGCCGAATGCCTCACTATAAGAGAAGCCCAGGAAGAAGCACTACAGATCCTTGACCGTCTACTCAACGAAACCGGTTGGCAAACGGACCCTATCAAGACAGAGATGCAGGAGGCATGGGGCTGGACCAGTCAGCTACCCACCTCTACTGATCCCGCTTCACTGATGAATGAGCATCATACCATGCTAGATCCGACCATGTCTAAAATGCCGTCCGGAGTGATTAACCCTACCATGATCACTGCGGATTTCTCCATGGAGAATCACCCGTATCGACATTTTTATATTCCTCCACACTCGCAGCATTTTATCGATGAATTTCAGTTTGGGGCCTTTTAGACATCGTATATGGGGCATGTATAGGGCGTTATGTTTGCGATTGTTTCTATATGATACCACTATGTCTCGTCCATGCTTCCTTGGTTCTTTCTGGATCTTAAGACAAAAAAAAAAAAGTTTTCTTTTCTCCTTCGACACCTGTGGACATCTGTCGATGTCCGGAGGATTTCCATATCTCCCCCCCAAAAAAATGATCAATCGTGATCGTCTTCTGTTGAAGCCGAACGCGGGGGTCGAACCCGCAACCTTGAGATTAAGAGTCTCACGCTCTACCGATTGAGCTAGCCCGGCTGGGCTGTTTGATTGGTTTATTCTAGTCCTTTTTACTCATGTAATACTTGTGAATAGAATAGACATATCAATGACCACCGAGTAAACCCAGACGTCTATCTAGTTCCTCCAGCTAATATTCCTCTTCCAGGATAATAACAACCACACTCACAGGCTAGATAACTCACTCCAACTCACTCCTACCCGAAATTGAGAGGGAGGACTCCGTTGCTCTAATGGCAGTTAATTGATCTCAAAGACTCACGTCCTATTATGTGCACCACAAGGATGAGGGGAGAAACAATAATTTAGCTTAAGCCAGGTGGTATATTCTACATTTGGGAGCTGATTGGTTATGACCTTGACCGTATAAATCACCTTACAACAGAGACAGATATTATCCAGGTTATGAAGGAGGGAAAGGGATGGATCGGAGCATATTGAGTGATATGTTTGGCTCACAAAGTGAAAAATTCAATCTTTCTATATCTAGGACTGATCTATAGACCAATAACCCTGGCGAGTTAAGGATCGTGATTTATCGGAGGTTTGGATTCGTTTAGGCGCTGAAGAAGGGCAGCATGATACAACATCTGTTCTGCGAAATCATTGCACATTATATTGTTTGCCATTCTATTTGCTCCCTCATATATGTTACTATATTATGTGTAGCCCATATAATAGTATAAATATTGTTCGCTCGCTTCCTCTCGAGCCAACAACTTTTTTCAATCAACATGCATTTCTAGAAACGAAGCCCTCGCGCCCTCAAAGCTAATGCTGCCATTGCTGCCAATGTATGTTGTTTGCTAGTATATCTAGTCTACAAAGTGACAAGACCTAATCTTTCTCTAGTCACAACCTTCCCAGGATTGCCCTGCTGACCGGACCAATGACCTCGATGAGCCGAGAAACTCGTTCAACTCCGGCAAAGAAAGCTCCGGCGAGTACATATAGCAGAAATATAGTCTTAGAGATCTGTCCTGTTGCATGCAGGTTTCGCCAGGTCCTGCTTGAGTCTCAGGATCTTCTACTTATGGGACCAATTGGTATCAACGAGTTTACATGATTGATTGGCCTCTCACATTGGCGGAAATTGTCGCGAAGATAAAGGACAAGGGTTTTGGGGAAATTGAAACGGCGGGACTTGATCCTTGGGAATGGTTGTATGCACGTGATTATGGTTATGATTTTTGAGCATTTCCAAAAGGTGAACTTGAGGTTATGATGCCAAGACTCTGTATGTAATGAAAGTAATTTATTACTCCACTAAACAACCTCTTCTCATAACCAACCCCATTTCATTCCAACATATCATGAATCACATAATCCCTTAATTACCATTCAGCACAAACAAGAACCACAAGTAAAATGAACACGCCATCCAACCAACAATCCCCCGCAACACCAACATACATCCTCCGCGGCCATGCATCCCCCATCCACGCCCTGCATCTCTTCGCCAACAACCTCCGCCTGATCTCCGGCGATGCAGAAGGCTGGATCATCATCTGGGATATAGTGAGTAAGCGGTCGGTGGTTTCATGGAAGGCGCATGGGGGCGCGGTTTTGGAGGCGAAGGGATTTGAGTCTGGTGGGAATGGGACGGTTGTGTATACGTAAGTTTGTTCTATTGCAAGGAATGGAAGACAGTGGCTGATGCTTGCAGACATGGACGAGATCACAAGTTACGTGTTTGGAAGTTTGGGATGAAGGATGAGGGGTTTCTTGATAAAGTTCTTCCGGTGGATGTTAAGGAGGGAGAGACTACTCAAAATCAACCGTGGATGTTACATTCGCTTCCGGTTAATGCATTGAATTTCTGTGCGTTTGATATGATTTTTCTTGATTCCCTTCGTTCTGTGGACGACGAGAAACAGGGGTCCGAAGAAGAACCATCTTTGGAAACCCAGTCATCGCAGGACCGTGCATCCCAACCGCCAGTGCTCTTCGCGGTCCCTAATGCTCTCAACTCTGGCGCAATTGATATCTTCCATTTACCCCTAGAACGGCGAGTGTCAACCATCCCAGCAGACCCAGCCACAAGCACCGGCATGGTCATGGCTGTTCGTCTACTTCTCTCCTCCGGGGAGTTATACGCCGCATCCGCCTACGAAGATGGCCAAGTAATGGTCTTTGTCCGACGTGGCCGTCTAACTGCACAGGGAGTCTCATCCAGCGCAAGTGGCAAGGGCATTGCCTGGAAATGGGAAAAGCTTTATGCGAGCAAGCCGCATACACAACCAGTCCTATCGATCGACGTCGCTCCATCTAAAGACTACTTTTTCTCTTCTTCTGCTGATTCGGTGTTGGTGAAACATCCTATTCCTGATTCGAGTCTTGTGGCCGTGGCCCATGCCGAGGGAAAGGTATTGAAAACGACCAGTACGAAACATGCTGGGCAGCAAAGTCTACGTATACGTTCTGATGGGAAAATATTTGCAACTGCGGGGTGGGATGCGAGGACTAGGGTATATTCGTGCAAGACAATGAAGGAACTAGCGGTACTCAAGTGGCATAGGGATGGGTGTTATGCTGTTGCGTTTGCGGAGATTTTTGGTGATTCTACTGCTGTGAATGATTCGCCTACCGATGCAGAGTCCAAACCAGGGGACGAGAAAGAAACGCAACTTATGAGGCGCAGTGAGGGATCACTCGCAATTGTCCAACAACAAAGAAATCAAAAGGCACAAAAAACCCACTGGCTAGCCGTTGGCTCGAAAGATGGAAAGATTTCATTATGGGATATCTATTGAAATGATCGCTTTTTACAACTTCTATATACGGACCAGTTTATGCAAGATTAAACTCGCTCGCCCCAGCCATATGCTCCCTCATCTTCGCCCTCATCTTCTTTGCTGCAATAGAGGCATCCGTCTGCGTCGGGACATCATCATCGTCATCGCGGCCACCAGATCCAGCCTTCCTCTTCTTCCCGGCTGTCGACTTCCTATCTGCCTTGTAATCTTTCTTCGTGGCATCCTGTCCTTGGCGCAGACCAGGCACATTGACCTTACTCGGGCGATCCCGCAGCGCAAAACTCTTCGCCAGATGTCCAAGATGCAATTCCTTGATGTTGAACATATTTCGCTCGCTAGCAATATGCGTCGCATACGCACGGATATGCGACTGGAACGCCCGCCGCGCCATCTCAAGATACTGCGGATTATCAATTGCCCAGCGCTCGACGTCAATCTGCCAATCACCCGCCTTTTGTTCCCAATCGTGGCTTGCGGACTCGACGTTTCCACCGAATCCGCGCTTGAGAATCTCGCTTACGTCTGTGCGGGTGAGTGCTTTCCCGCCATCGCGGTAACCGCGTTTCAGAATGTCGACATAGCCTTCTTCGCTGCCTGGTTGCAGGAAGATTAGGGCGCGACCGTCGCGACCGACACGGGCTGTACGACCGATTCTGTGCAGATGGTCCTCTGCGCTGAAAGCGGGGTCATATTCGACGACTAGGTCGACATTGGGCAGGTCCAGACCACGGGATGCGACGTCGGTACAGATAAGGACGGAGGGGTCGCGATTTTTGGCGAAGGAATTGAGGGTTGCTGTTCGGACGTGTTGGGGGAGAGAGCCATGGAGTCTGTGCAAAGTTACTGGGTTCGATTCGTTCGAGAAAGCTGTTGCGGGGGCGATAGTGCCGTGGGGTGAAAGAGGTTGTTGTTCTTTCTTTTCTTCTTTGTCTGAGCTCTCGTCATCGCTGGATTTGGCTCCTTCATTTCTGAACTGCTTGTGCCTTGTAAAGACTTCGAAATGAAAATCGACCGAGTCCGCACATGAAACGAAGACAATGGCTTTCATGACAGAGCCTTTCCGGAAGAATGTTCGTTTCATGAATGCCTCGAGCGTAACCAGTCGTAGTTTGGCTGCGACAACGGCATAGGACTGTTTAAGCTGAGCAGGTACCCTGAAAGCATCTTCCTCGTTCTTATTCTTGTTCTCCTCATCCTCATCCGCCGGGTCAGCCTTGATATGCACAGCATCAGACAAACTAATCTCTCCCAACTTCTGCACGTTCATCTTCAATGTAGCAGAACACAGAACCGTCGTTCTCTTTGTAGGAGCACCCGAGATGCGACTCGGTCGTTGTCTCGCGTCCAATTTATTCACAATCCCCTGTAACTCCTTCTCAAAACCCAACTCCATCAACCGATCACCTTCATCCAGAACCAACCACCGCACATTGCTCACGTCCAAAACCTGCGTATTGTCCAAATGATCCGCCAATCTACCAGGCGTGGCAACGAGGATATTCAAACCCTTCCGTAACCGTGCCTTCTCTGATTTCTTCTTTTCACCACCAATAACAGTCCCGGCAACAATCCAATGCGCGCAGCGCAATAACCCCTCCAAAACGACGGAAATCTGCTTACATAATTCACGAGTCGGGGCGAGAACAATAGCAAAAAGCCCACTATCACGATGAACAACCGGCTGTCCCTTCTCATCCGTCTCCGAGTTACCTAGCGAAATCGCCATGATCCGCTGCACGAGCGGTAACAGATACGCAAGTGTCTTTCCGGAACCCGTTTCGGCCTGAATAAACGCATCGCTATCCTCCTTCAACAATTGCGAAACAGCCGCTTTCTGAATACCAGTTGGCGCCTTAAGATCGAGTTTCGTAAGAAGATGCGCCGCTAGCTGCGGTGACAGTCCTAAACTGGTAAAGGTATCAAGTCCATCGATAAGCGGCGCATTAGTCGGCTTCGCATCTTCACTAGCCTCCCCATCCTGATTTTCATCCTCTGCAGTCTGCGGAAGGGGATTCTTCGAAAAAAGTGACGAAATAAACTCTCTTGGCTGCTGTCCCTGTCGTTGCGGTTGCGAATGCGAATGCGACGGTTTATGCCCCTCCGACGATCCCTCCCCACCCTCAGTCCTCTGCCTCTTCACGGGTCTCTGAGCAACCTGTATACGGTTCGGATTCTGCGACGTATTGTTCGATTCGTCTTCGGGGTTCTTGGGGCCGGCTTTAGTTCGGTGTTGAGCGATTTTCTTTGCGCTTAGGCGGTCGCGCCATGTGCCTCCTTTGAGTTTTGGCTCAGGCTTAATGATGTCGTCTCCGAGGGAGAAGTTGAGGAGCATGCCATCGTCGGCCATGGTTGTGTCTTTCTTGTTTGGTTTAGGGTGTTTCAATGTTTTCCGGCGCTCCGGCTTGCGGTGACCTTCAATTTTTCTGGGGCGGGAGCTAAGGAAATTTTCTCGGGCCGGGGTGATTCCGAACCCTACTGATTTGCCCTACTTTCCGTTTTGATTTTATGCTCATGGAATTATTTAGGAGACGTTCTGGGAAATAAGATAGAGAAAAAGACATATTTTTAGTAATCTAAGATTATTTACAGTCTAAGACAGATAAACAAGAAGTGCACGCTCGAATGCTCAAACACGAGGGTTCAAAACAAAATTGTCGATCAGTCTGACAGGAACCTGCCCGTCACCCAGACCGCGATCTTCATCCGGCTTAGCCGCCTCAAGAGGAGCCATCTTGAGAGCACCGCTCAGAATAGCACCCTTAGATGGGTCAACAACTTGCACTTCTTCCAAGTCTTCGGGGTCAGCAAGAGAGATGTAATCCACCTCGTAAAGCGCTCTCTCAGACGGCAGCAGGGCCTGCTGCTCAGCAAGCACCTGGTTGGCCACAGCAAATGCAGCCCCGAGAACGTCATCGCGGCTAGTTTTGCCCGATTGGTATGCCGCTTCAGCAGCCTTCATTGCCTTGTAAAAGACAAGACCAACCGTTCGTCTCCGGGCTCCCAGGTATACGTTGCGTGAGCTCATCGCCAACCCATCATGCTCCCGTATGGTATCGCCAATGCGGATTTCAGTGGGAATGTGAAAGTCCTTGACCATGCGCTTGATTATCACCGTCTGCTGGACATCCTTCTGCCCGAAATAGGCGCGGTCGGCCAGAACGATGTTGAACAACTTCGTGCAAACCGTCGCGACACCACGAAAGAACACGGGACGAGAGGCGCCTTCCAATTTATACGCAAGAGGAGTAATGGTAACAAAAGAGCCGTGTCCGTCCACTTCTGATGAAGGTGGCATGGTAGGGTACATGACTTGTGGCGTGGGTGCCAGAATACCAGTGACCCGTCCATTCTGAGTGTCCCGAGAGAGCTCATGGTTGATTTCCTCCAACTTGGCAACGTCGCTGTCCCAGGTGCGCGGGTACTTGTCCAGATCTTCGTTCACTCCGAATTGCGTGGGGTTGACAAATATACTAACAAACACGTCTGTGTTCTCCGCAGCGGCTTGTCGGATCAGGGAAAGGTGACCTTCGTGGAGGGCACCCATTGTTGGGACGAAACCCAGGGACCGGTTTTCGAGCAGCAATTGCCGTCTGAATTGGCGAAGGGGAGGGACATCGCGAAACACTTGGAAGGAGTATTGGCGGGAAGAAGAGACAGACATTGTGACGGTTCGGGAGAGAGGTGAAGGGGCTGGAAGCAACAGTTAGCACCCAGTCAATCGACACACCGGAGACGTGTCATACTTATAAGTGTCCTCGCGAAGCGAAACATAATTGCGTTAGCTAAAGAAACCCGTGGTGAACGATATGGGAAAGGATTGGGCAATGACGCTGGCTAAATTATCCGCTGGTGGAGCTGCCGCAGCTCAGGCCGTCTACGCTGTACAGCTCAACGTGGAAGTGAACGACCTTGGCAGGGATCTGTTCGAGAAGAGCGCAATGTGTTTGCATCTGCCATAAGATGCTCGAGAACGCGCAGCGCTGCCATTTATTTAAACTGCTGCTGTGATGCCGTCTGCGGCGTTGAGCTCATCCTTTGTTTCCTCTCTGTCCAAGCCAGCCGGCGCGTTACCCGATCTGGCCTAGAGCACCGTTTTCTCACGTGACTATTATCCGAGGTTCATTCTGGAGGAATCGGGTTCGGGAACGATCAACGTTTTGTTGGGAAATGCCCGGCTTTTAACTTCGCGATTGGCCGGGCGAATAACGGCCTTGCTTTGATCTCTTGTTGCTTGCCATGCTTCTGCATCTATTCTGACGCCTTTTTCTCGTTCAATGGCCATTTGAATCTCGATCAACTAGGTCTATTTCACCAATTCCGAACACCCCTTTCCGAAGCATCGCGAAGAACAACAATGCCGCCAGATAAAACCCCCGTTGACGATCGCGAATCGGCCCCGGACCTGGAGATTGTTGGAGACCAGGTTACTTTTCACCCTACTGGATTTACCGGCGGACCAGAGCAACAGGATGGGCCGATCACGGAGCGCAACCTGGTGCGTCACATGGCGCGCTTTCGACAGAACCCGTTTGACTTTTTGCGCGAAGTGAGTCTGCATATGTCAGGTACCGGGTGGAGAGCGTACGATGATGTTATCGGACAACCTATATTCTACTCTGGATTCTCAGAGAACATCAAGTCGCATATTCTCGGCAGTCCCCTTTTGCAAGACAAGGTCAATGAATTGGCGGAGACACGGTTGGCGGTTGAGGAGAAGGAGGGATTATTGGCGACCAAGACCGGTAGCTTGCAGCAGAAGAGGACTCAACGGAGGAGTGAATTGAAACAGAGTTTGGAAGATGTGGTGGGTTCGATGATGGACAATATGATTTGCAAGATGGAGAGCAAGCGGTTCATTCGGGGGGCATACTACTTATGTACCCAACTGTTAACGCGGGCGTATCATCAAGGTGGGCATAAGATGCAGGACGTCTATCTCTTTTACTCTGTGATTGGCTAACATTAGTAGGTATCCACGTATCCAGCGAGGAAGTCCTTCGGTTGAGATCCGTCGCAGAGGAAGCCGCCAAGAAGAAACAGTCCATCGTCTTTTTACCGTGCCACAAGTCCCACGTCGATTATGTGTCGCTGCAGCTTATCTGTTATCGCTTGGGAATTGGCCTACCTGTTGTCGTGGCAGGCGATAATTTGAACATTCCGTTGTTAGGACCATTCTTACAGCATGCAGGTGCCATGTGGATCCGTCGAAGCTTCGGAAACGACCCGTTGTACCATACTGTCGTGCAAGCATATATTGATACACTTCTGCAGCAGGGCTTCAACTTCGAATGCTTCATCGAAGGCGGGCGCTCGAGGACTGGCAAACTTCTGTCGCCCAAGTTCGGTATTCTGAATTTTATTGTGGACAGTGTACTATCGGGGCGTGTGGAGGATACCATCATCTGTCCTGTTAGTACACAGTATGACAAGGTTATCGAGACTGAGTAAGTGACAACCAGTCTATCTTAACCGTGTTACTAACGTGGTTTAGGTCGTATATCAGTGAACTTCTCGGTCAACCCAAGCGGAAAGAAAACCTTGCAGATCTCCTCTCCTCGTCTTCCGTGCTATCATTGCGACTAGGCCGCGTGGATGTTCGCTTCCAGCAACCATGGAGTCTACGGGAATTCATTACACAACAGATGTCTAGAATGCCACGTCAACTCGGGTCAAACAGTCAGGCACTTAGTTACACCGAGCGTGGACGGATCCTAAGAACACTAGGATATAGAGTGCTATCGGATATCAACAACGTGTCTGTGATGATGCCAACTGCTTTGGTCGGGACAGTTCTCCTTACCCTTCGTGGGCGCGGTGTTGGCAAAGGCGAAGTGGTGCGCCGATTGAATTGGCTCTGCGAACATGTCCGGATGAAAGGAGGCCGCGTGGCGCATTTCTACAAGCTGCCCACTGAGACGGTCGTCGATCGCGCGCTCGAAGTCCTGGGACCGCAGCTTGTTGGCATAGTCCCTGGTCTTGTGGAGCCGACCTATTACGCCGTGGATCGCTTCCAGCTGTCTTTCTATCGTAACATGACGATCCACCTGTTCATTACCGAAGCATTGGTATCAGCGGCAATGTACACGCGGATCAAGCAGGGTGGTGGACCAGCCAATCAGCGCATTCCTTACGATGAACTATCGGGCCAGGTTACTTTCCTTTCACAGCTTTTCCGTGGCGAATTTATCTTCCCACCGGAGGGTTTCACGACGAACTTGGAAAGGACACTGGCTGGGCTCGAGAAGGATGATGTGATCCAGGTCACCAGAGATGCATCTGGGGCCCCGCTCTTCGTCGAGCTGAGTGCATCTGAGCGGCAGTGCGGACGGGAGAACTACGACTTTTACTGCTTCCTTATTTGGCCGTTCATCGAGGCTTCGTGGTTGGGCGCTGTTTCTCTCCTTGGCCTCACCCCGCCATCGGACAGCCAGAAGGATCTTTGGGTTGATTTGAAGAAGACGCAAGATAGCGCGCAAGTCGTGAGTTTCTTACCTATTCCACCAAAATTCCATGTACTAACTCAATCAGCTCGGTAAAACGCTATACCACCAAGGTGACCTCTCGTACTTCGAGGCGGTTAACAAAGAAGCGCTCAAGAACGCATATCAGCGGTTCGCGGAAGAAGGCATCATCCTTGTCGCCAAGAGCAAGGAATCCCGTAAAGCGCCTATGATGAAACTGGCACCCGAATGGACTCCAGAGCGGGATCCAGCTACGGGCAGACTGCTTGGTCGCGGGCGGCTCTGGGACTTTACTGAGATGATTGCGAAATCCCGTCGCGAGGGGTGAGTTTCTTTGCTTTGGCTTCAAATTATCCTCATACTAACGAAAACCAGTAAAAACCGTCGAGACGGAGCCACAGTGTCTTCACGGGTCATGGCCATGTCGGAAGTCGTTGGACGACAATTATTCGAGAAAGCGACGGGCCCGAATCCAGCCGAAGGCAGTGATGTGTCGACACGACAAATGCGTCGGAAGGACATCACAACCGGAGCCAAGCTGTAATGCATTGGCAGGTTTTGTTTGTATATATAGTCCTGGTGACTTGTTTTTGTATGCATAGAATACCCCTTATCATAGTGTATTTTGAATAATACGGCGTTCGGTGGCAATTTTCTTGAGCCTCGTGTTGATTACCACCATTCCCTTCAAAAATGGCGCTGATATGTCCCGTCCTTTACCATACATTGCACATGTGCATCGTTATCTCCAACCAACAAGAACGCCCTAAAACTATACCCCAGAAGGATAATAAATCCAGCGTCCAGATCTTCCCGCGAAGGATCGACTTCAGCTCCCTATCTTATCAAGAACTTTCTTGTGTATAAAAGAGGGCCAGGCGGAATTACATTCTTGGCTTTTTGATAAGGAGCATAGTTCTTACTTTTGCTGGGAATGCGGTTCGGAAGTTTTGATAAATGTGCCGTATTTGTCTTGTGGGCTGGGTTGGTTTGCGATAGGGCTGGCTGAGACTTAGGGTGAGATAAAAGCTGCTTTACTCCATTCTTTTCAAATCCACCTGCTCACTGTTGTATTCTTCACCATGTCCGAGGTATCCCTCCCCTACCTAACCCCATATAAACATATTCTAACAAAACCAGCCAGTCTACAACGCCTCAACCCCCAAAGGCGGCGATCCCACTCAAATCGACGTAAACTTGCAATACTCCGGCGTCGAATACAACTATGTCTACATCATCAGCTGCGCGTTTATTGTATGGCTTATCATGCCCGGGATAGGACTTCTGTATAGCGGTCTTGCACGACGGAAGTCTGCGCTGGCGTTGCTGTTTCAGTGTTTTTTGGTTATTGCTGTGTACGCCCTTTCCTCCCTTGCTTCTTGGATTGAGGGTTTTGGGGAGAGTGGGAGGGTTGTGCTGACAGCTGGGGTTAGGATAACCGTGCAATGGATGTTTTGGGGGTACTCGTTGGCGTATTCCCAAGATGGGGGGCCGTATATCGGGACGTTGAAGAACTTTGGGTTGATGAATGTAATGGTTGCGCCGTCATCGGGGTCTGCGGTGTTGCCGGAGGTTGTGTTTTGTTATTTTCAATTGCTGTTTTGTGCTTGTACAGTGAGTTCCGCCTCCTGCCTGAACCTAAAGGGCAGTAATGCTAAATATGCAGGTGATCATTGTAATCGGCGGCGCCTTCGAACGAGGAAACATCCTCCCCTCCCTCATCTTCAGCTTCTGCTGGGCTACCATCGTGTATTGTCCGCTTGCCCGCTGGACGTGGAGTAGTAAGGGGTGGCTGTATAACCTGCCCTCGCTAGATTATGCAGGTGGTGGTCCCGTACATATTGCCTCTGGGTGTACTGCCCTGGCTTACGCATTCGTACTTGGAAAGCGCATGCACGGCGCTGAAGAAGTACCGCGAAGGAGGCCGCATAACGTCACGCTGGTGTTCCTGGGGACTGTGTTTATTTGGTGTGGGTGGGTCGGGTTTAACGTATGCCATCTACCATTTACAAATCCATCCTAGGTATCAGGAGTTGATAAGTGCACAGGGAGGATCAACGCTCAACGCTAGCGTTCGCTCAATGGTCTCAATCTTCAACACCAACACTGCCGCTTCCACCGGTATTCTCGGCTGGGTACTCGTCGACCTAATCCGCTACCGAGGCCGCTTCTCGCTCGTTGGCGCATGCGAAGGCGCTATCGCAGGTCTCGTTGGTATAACGCCCGCTGCAGGCTTCGTCTCCCTCTGGCTAGCTGCATGCATCGGCTTCATAACATCGATTATCTGCGCGTTACTCCAAGACCTTAACAAATGGACCCGCATCGACGAAGGAATGGACGTATTCAAGCTCCACGGTATAGGCGGTATGGTAGGTGCTTTTCTAACAGGTATTTTTGCAAGTGAGAGTGTTTCTGGGCTCGACGGAGCGACGTACCAGGGAGGCGTGATTGATGGCGTTGGCGTGCAGGTTGGACGGCAGTTGGCGGAGGTGTGTGCGATTTCGGGGTATGCTTTTGTTGTTTCTGTTCTACTATTATATTTAATTAATTGGATTCCGGGGATGAAGTTGAGGGTTGGGGAGCAGGTTGAGGGGGAAGGGCTGGATAGAGGGTTGCTTGTGGAGGAGATTGGGGATTGGGGGTTGTTTGGAATGGGTGTTGTTGAAGGGGCTGGGTCGTCTGGGTCTAGTAGTCCGGCGCAGACGCAGGAAATGGTTGTTGATGCGAAGTAGATATGGTGGTCTCTGATTGTGGGGATTTTTCATGTACAGCATAGTGTACAGTAAACAGTATGTCAGAGACCACCGCACCGACCTTGCTCTATAGGTGTTCCAATTCAATCTAGAGGTCCGCGCGAAGGACAAGACTTTGCGGCTTAAAATATATGATCCGGAGTGTCAATATGAGAATAATGAAAGGAATTCTCATTCAAACAAGATGCTCTAATCCTGAGCACCATACCAGACATCAGAGGTCTTTTGCCTTGAGGCTCTCTATTTTCTGTTGTTTTGCTGGTCTGTCTAGGAGAACTACCCCCACAGTTGATATAGAGCGCGGGTTAAACGGATACGTTCGAGTTTAGTCTCAAGTATGGAGGACGTGGCCTGTCATTGATGTACTTGTAGTCGCAAGGGGTCGCTGTTCTATCTTGTTAGGAAAGAGCACAGTGAAAAGAGCAGGGCATAAGTACTCCGTCGAGTCTCAACTAGTTGCATAACCCATGTTTCATTAAAGCTCTCAACTGATCTTTCTATGACCACTGTATTCCACTCTATTTTCAGGATTCCTTGGACAGTCAAAGACGAGGAATTCGCTGGTGTACCCCTCTGGTCGGCTAGCAAGGTTCGTGAATAGCGGTGGCATTCGATGCATCCGGACCCGACACACATATGGTTCTCACATTTGTCCATCCGGATTTTGTGATGCCCTCAACTGCACAATTTTCCATGATGGTGTATAGTAACACCATCTGCCTACAAAAGTGGATGCTCAATGCAAATTTTTAGAGGACAGGGTGTTGGAATTGCACATATCTCAGTAGAACACAAGGCCAAACAGCTCAAATCAAACAACCAATTGGCTACTCTTTGCCGTATATTTCTAGCCATTGTATAAACCGGTAGCATTTTGATTCCAAGCAGTTACACAAATCCATATCCGGAATGAAGCTCCCATTTTGCTACCGTCCCTTCGTAGAAATTCACCGACACATGAAAAAGCTCCGGGGTAACCTATCGTCTTACTATATGTACATTCCAAGCCCTTGCCCAGCGATGCAAACATCCAATCCAACAACAAAATGGCCCACGACCAAAAGAAAAACAGCAATCTCCCAGGCAGCCCCACCTCCAAGCTCACCCCCCTCGAAAGATCCGAGCTTCACCTCGCAGACAACTACAGCGCCCCAGACGTCTACATCAACAGCGAACACGACACCCTCTGGCACCCCTGGGTGAACGACCTTGAAATCAAGCCGTTGCGCTTTGAAACGCGCACAGGGACGTTTGTTATTGTCTTACGCGCAAAGGAGGATACGTGGTTGGGGAAGCATCGGCATCGGGGGAGTGTTACTGCTGTTACCTTGAAGGGGGAGTGGAACTATAAAGAGTATCCTTTCCTTTCCTGGTATAGGGGGCTACTTGCTGACATGGGCTAGGTATGGTTGGATCGCACGACCAGGAGATTATGTAGTTGAAAATCCGGGGACGATTCACACGCTGCACATGGGGAAAGGTGCGGAGGTGGTGTTTACCGTCACCGGAAGTCTGGAATATTTCCACGACGATGACAGTTTGAAGAACACAATGGACTTGTTTAGTTATGCGCATTTGTACTACGAATATTGCAGAGAACGGGATATCAAACCGAATGACGGGTTGTGGTATTAGCAATGTTACAGTTAAGGCGTATGTTTGCCGCAAATAGAGTATAGGGCAACTGTATCAGGGTCCAGACCCCGGGAAAAGACGGGGCGTTGATTCGCCCGGAAACAGCTCCACTGGCGGCGACGATGACGAATGCATGTCAGCTCCAGCCAATCATGCTGCTTTCCGGGGTGCCGATGCGTACGTCAGTCATTTATTTTTATCTCAGCGATACTACGGAGTACACTGCTACAGTGTACAGTATTTGTGAAGAACATGGACAGATGCAGTAGATAGAGTATCATTAACTATATGTACTACCACCTGTACAGGACTAAGTACTCCGCGCTGAAGAAATGCAATACAATATTTACAATATTGTATTGTAAATACGATAACGGCGTGGCGCTAAACCGGAACCGGTGGTGATCTGCAGCGGGCTCATCCAGGTTTCTTCCTCCCTTTTTCTCTTCGCTTTTTCGTTTCTGTCTTGCATCATTCGTTCGTTCAGGGTGTTCCCTCTTCTCTATATACTACTCTCATACTCTCCTCGCTCCTCACCTTCCCATTCTTCCTCTCGCTTCTTCACCGCAGTAACGGCGGCTTCGACTGGCCTCGACTGAGCCGCCCCCCCCCCCCCCCCCCCCCCCCCCCCCCCCCCCCCCCCCCCCCCCCCCCCCCCCCCCCCCCCCCCCCCCCC